>VWZW01004122.1:659792-715086 GCA_013397115.1 Edolisoma coerulescens
GATTTTAAATCGGTTTAAAACCAGCCCTGCCTTGTCGTAGAGTGATGAGCAGTTTCGTCCATTATTCACCAAGTGCAGTTTCTCCAGTTCACTAGAAAGAGTTGACCAAGCAAAATGAGAGGCTTATGAAAGACCGCTGAATGTATCCTACCAGAATTTCATGAGGGTGAAAGTGTTTAAAAGTAAGGAATTTAATAGCTCAGATAAGTACGTTAGTTATGGTTTGGCTTTTTAATAATTTTTTTTTTTTTACTTTTGGAATTAGTACTTCCTGTGACAAGAGCCTCAGTACTATTAGCAGCACTGTTTGAAGACAACCATGTACATGTTTGCTCCCACAAAGCACTGTAGGTTTGAATGATGCCGTAAAAGATTGGACAGGCAGAGAAGTGCTTTGCAAGACAGTGGAGAAAAACATGACAACATTGGAAATAAATAATAATTAAAACATCTCCCTTCCCAATTCAGCCAAGTATGCATCCACCTCCACCCCCCCCCTTCCTGCCCTCGGGTGTATTAGCTTTTAGTTTTCCTTTTTGGTATGATGAAAGCAGTCAGGAGGGTAGCACTCCCCTGGGCTCACTCTTCTCCTGGAAAAACCTGTTTGCTCCCGTGGTGCAGATCAGCATGGAGAGCTGGGCTGAGCACGGTTCTGAGATGATTCCTAATTTTAACCTGTCCTTGGATTCCTGCTGTCTCACAAGTGTCCCTGTCCCTGGGCTGCCAGCAAGGCACAGCAGCCTGGTGCTGAGCACCTGTGGTTTCTGAATCATTTCCTTTTCCAGTTACTTTCTGAGTTTGCTAAATTTGTGGCAGCAATGCTGCTTTTTCTTCCAGTTTGAATACTGACAGGCCTTGCTAGAGGTTTTACCGTAATATAACTTTCTGTGTGTTTTATTTGTTATTATTTACTCTTGTAAGCAGTTTTAGAAATAAGCTTTCTGATGGAAAGGCTAAAAATCTAGTTGCTTTGTATGCCCAGTATTGGAAAAGGCTAGTGCTGGTTTTCAGTGAAAAATGAAATCGGAGACTGCTAGGTTCTCCTTACAAGTGCTCACTCAGTGCTATCTTGCAATCAGTTCCTGTACCAGTTCAAGTTGATTTCCTGAGGCAGCCTCATCCCACCTCGGTATCTGGCTTTTGAGGCCCACAATAAGGAGCTCTGACCAGGAGGGGGGCGGCATCCGGGCCGGGCGGGCTGGAGCGCTAAACAATACTCAGGTGGCCTCAGCCAGAGGGACAACACAGTGAGACCCAAAATAATGAACTGGGTCAGAGTGCTGGGAGGAGCAGTTCCCCCGATTGTCCACTGACCTCAGTTGCAACTGGTTGAAGTGAGCCCTACTCACCGCCAGAAAGGCACTTCCCAACCCAAGGCTTTTTGATTGCTGTGGGAAGTAAAAAAAAAAAAAAATTCTATTACCATCCAAACAATTCACAATAACAGGAGCTACAGTTTAATTTTACAGTTTTTTCCTCTTTAAGAAACCTTAGTGGAAAGATGCTGTCCTCATTGTCAGAGTTGTGAAGGGCAGGGGAGGGGCTATATAGTAAAGAAAACACTGAAAATGAAACAACTGACCTCAGGAAAAAAAATGAAAAGAAACCTTCTAAATACTTTAAAACCTTACTTAACAAAGCAAAGAAGCTATTCTCCTTCCAAAATGATTTGTCAGAAGAATGTTAACAAGTGTTGGGTTTCACATGTTCAACATAATGGAAACTTGACTCTCTTCTTCATCCCTGAGCTGTTTACCCAGGGATTTTGGCAACAAAACTCTGTTGCAAATTCAAGCTATAGTGCAGAGAGTTGGGTTTGTGTTTCTAGGATCTCTTTTGGGCTAGGAAGATACTAGGTTTGATTCAGCCTCTTGGCCAGGTGTGAGTATGTCATTTGTTCCATTGCTTTCATTCATAACACAGGGCAGGCACTGCTGCCTTCCCATCCCCAGGCAGGCAGAGTGTGTTAGAGCTGTCTTTCAACCTGACAGACCCTGGATGAGCTTTCTTTCACTGAATTCATTTTACATCTCAGTGCCTGGCACGTGCAGCTAATCAGACAAAGCATAAACTTTACAACTGTATCATCCAGACAGTCATAGGTTTGGACCAGGATGAGGGTTTATTTGGAATTTTTCCAGTACAGAGTTTCTGTGCACGGTCTCCTTTTCCCTTGAAGGACTGATTTACAATCTAGTGTGTGATCTGGCCAGACTTTTAAAAGGTAGGATAATGCCGTGCATGTGCTTTGCACATTTCCCACCTGTTTGGGAGAATCCTATGCGTGTTTTTTCTTGGTTTTAAAGTAAAACCAAGGCCTCCCTTGAAGCGCAGGATGGCACCGTTCTCCACGGAAAGTTGCTAACGCCGCTGTTATGACAAGCATACAAAATTCCACTGAATCTAAACCAGAACATGTAAAAACATTTGGTCTTGTACTGTAGTATTAAAAATCCATTTCTCTCTCTGTCAAAGTAAACTTCAGCTTTTCCATTGGCTTCCAGGTGAGCAGAATTCAGCCTTTTATACCTACTTCTAATCCTGCGTTAACCTACCATCTGCTGAAAATGGAGATGCTAGCTCACATCTCCCTTCAGTGGCAATAGTACAAAGTGATTTTTTTATTGATGGGAATCCTAAATTCAACAAGCCAGCAATAAGACTGCCAACATGCTGAGAACATTTCCAATTTTATTTACTTATCACTGAAAGGAAGGTGGGAGTTTGGACTAATTGCTTGCTCTGGAGCATATAGTGAAGCAGAGCACAGGTCAAGCCCTGCCCTGAGCGTGCAGCAGTAAGATCTGATACACGTGTGATTTACAGCAGAATGCAACAGCTCAAAAGTGCAGTTTGCTGTCAGAGGGTTTGGTGCTCTGAGCAAGGACCATTATAGATCTCATTTTCCAGCTGATGTGAATGTTTGATGAGCTGTCTCAGGGGTATACTCATACTGTATTCTCAGAAAAGCCCCTTGTTAAGTGTAATGTGACTAAAAAGAGTATTTGGTCTTTGCAGTCATTTAACCATGATGATATAATTTCAAAGACCTGCACACCTGCTATAGTGTTGTCAGAATCCCCCCCAGCAACTGCTTTGATCTCACAGTTGAGGCTTGATGAAAACAGCCTTTTTTTTCTGTTTTATGCAGCAACAGATTTTTTGGTAGAATGAGGTGAGAGCTAATCCCTCTTTGGTGGTCTATGGATGGGCACTGTCCTGAAAAGGTCCAATAGAGAAGGTAGTTCTGGTTTTCCAGTTCATGATCTTTAAAAGTCATCTTTTGTGAATACCAATTCTGATTCTGTAGTTATTAGTGTATATCTTTGAGTGTGTGTAGATCACATGCATTTTATGTGCTTGAATTTTTCTATGTTAGTCTTTCTTATTCTTTCGGGAGTATGGATGAGACCATGAGTTTATTTTTATTGTAAGGGATTTTTTTAACAAAGGATGGTTTGGGGGAAGAAAATCCACCAGTTGCTTCAGGCTGAGAATACCTGTATGTTTTTCCAGGTGTTTTGGGATCCATGTTTTATGAGACTATCATGAAGTTTTAGAAAGCTCTTTTGTGTTGCATGCAAGTGGGAGCAAAAAAGAGTCTTTATATGAAAAAGTCTCACAAATCATGAAAACAGGCATTTCTTTAATGTTTTTGGCTCAGTCACTGCATAAAATGTTTTTAACTAACTTGTCAGATGGTTGAGCTGCTTAAGACTCAGAATGGACCTTTTGTGCTTCCTGTCCCAATTAGGAATTAATTTTTAATTATATCAGCTGAGCATTTTTTAATATGAGCATGTATTAGCTTGTATTAGCCTCAGGCGCGTATTTCTTTGATGATGAATGGCACTGATTCGTGTAATATTGTCTGTTCTGTGACATTCTACAGCATTGTTTCTCTCTTCATTATCTGAGTATGTTAAATAGTGTTTGTGGAAAACCTGGTATAACTTTGATTAAAACTTGATGTGGTTTTATTTTCTCAGTCATTTAGATATATTTCAGGAATACTAAAATATCACTTACTGGGTAGTTTCTTGCTCAGTGCTTTGGTTTGCTGTTGAAGGCTTTCACTCACATTAAAACCATTTTGCAGCTCTGGAAAGAGGGCAGTCATCTTGAGTGATAGCCCTGATAAACAAAGAATGTTACTCCCAGAGCTGAAAAATTGTAAGTATTGCCTTTGAAGTAGTCTTTGACATGGAAATGCATGGAGTGTACTTTTCTTTAGATTCGGAGAAATAACTCAGCAAAGCCAAGTCTCCACACAGGCCCTTGTGCTTGGTACGAAAAGAACTGCTATTGATTTCACTGAGACCTTATCTGGCAGAATCTTGCCCCGAACATTTTTTTGTCTTTAGTCCAACCAAGTTGAAGTCAAAGAGCTGCTGACAATAGGAAGTCTTCTTGGTGTGTAATACATGAAAAAGTGCTATGACTCAGTTGGAACAAACAACAAGGTTATTGTCTGGGATTCATTGCCAAAGCAGCACTTACTGTATATGTAGGTGGAAATTGCAACATATATTTTGAAATGCAGTTTATTAAAGTTGCTTCCTCTTTACATCCTTTATGTCTCCTCTTTATGACTCTTATGTCTCCTCCAAGTTCTGGGTTCAGGTCTTTGAGCTTCCACTGCCACAGCAGATGATACCAAGAGCAGAGTAGGGGATTTGCTGCTGCCTCTGAACGCACCACACTGCCTCCTGGCTATTAGGCAGAGGGGCAGCTGAAACCTAATGTACACTGGATGCTTGCAGTGTGGACCTCAGGAACTTGGAAGGAAAAGAGTGGACTAGGTATTCAGCATGTTTCTGGAAGTTACACCCTTTCCAGTTTTCTCCAGCATTAAATCCCCTGCTGGCATCTTGCCCGTGGTTGTGGTCCTGTGGAGCTGGGGCTCTGGGAAAGCTCTGTTGTGGCAGTTGACATAATGGATTGTTGGTTTGGACCTTGCTGGAGTTTAGGTGGCACAATCTAGCTGTCCCCAGTCAGTGCACCTGGAAATGAAACCCCTTCCCTACTCTGAACAGCTGTCACACAGGGGACAGCCCTGTGGTGGCCAGCCTGCTTTCATCATCATTGGCACACGTGCAGCCCTTGTGAAAACTGCATGAGTTGCACACGTTTTGTAGAACCACCAAACTGTGGGTACTGGAATAATGTCTTCTGTGAGCTAATTGTATTTGGTCTGTTCCCCAGATTGTAAACTAATATGAACTGTGACATTTAATTTTGGTAATGTGTAGTATGAAATCAAATTCACTTCAGTGGCTTTTCAGGCAAGTTTTGACATGCTATCAGTTTAGATTCAGGCATTGCAGAAAACTGGAGAAAACCAATGTTATGATTTTGTAGTACTATTCATTCATATTTCCCACCAAAGGTACAAAAGAAATTAGATACCTTTCTGGTTTGCAGCTGGAGAAGTGTTGGCATGGTGGGCTGATGTGGCGTGCACAGGCTGTCCATGGCCGTGTCCCACTGGGGACTCCTGACTCACGCTCTGTTGTTCCTCCAGGTCACATTTCCTCACCAGCTTCAGCCACAAGGACATGAATTTGTTTGAAAATACAGTAAACACATGGACTGTTAAAAATAACTGTTTGGATGCAAATGGTTTCTTTTTAATGTCTTTCCAGTTCCTTTACATGGGATTTATGTTTAAGAAACAGTATCATTTGTTTGTCCTTCTTACTTCAAAATGATAGTATTTCTTCCTATGAAAATCTCTGTTGCAGTCAACAGAACAAAAAGGGAGCCATCACGTTTCAAACAGAGGCAACACAAGCCAGTGTTCAAAGTAGTTTTTCCAGCCAAAAAATTTATGCCTTTTCTAAAATTATTTTTTAATTGAATTTTATATTACAGGAAACACCAATGGCAATAAAGCCTAGCAACCTCCTGAAATGCTACAAATACAAGAAGAAGTCACTAGCAGAGGTTTTATCGTATGTTACACGGGAACTGACCAAGCACCTACACTTACCAAAATGCTGGGCATTTTGGTCAGTGCAAACATGTAGCAAAATAATTCCCAAAACTGAATGTCAGGGTAGTTCAGACATTATTTCACTGCATGTACAATGTGTGTGAGAATACACAGATAAGAATGGAACATAAACCTCTTGGGAATTAGGAGTTACTAATTCCAGCCCTTATCATCATATTTCCCCCTTAGTCTAATCTCAGTTTCCCAGGATTGGTGTCTTGTCCCTGCATCTACTTTTAGTCCTCTCCTGGTTAGGTGATGAAGTGAAGCAGGTCCATTATCTGTCATTTGTGGTGCCAGCATGGGCAGTGCCAGGAGCTGCAAGGGGTTTCTGGGCACACGCTGAAAATGAAATGTTCATCTGCTAAGATCAAAGGGCACAAACCCACAGTTTCCAAAGGTTTATAAATTAGCTAGCTGTAGGCAGCTGTTCACACTGCAGTAAAAACTGTGTTCCCAATACACAGGTCAAATTTTGGGGCATGGAGGATCTGAGAAGTTTTAAATAAAAGGACCACAATTTTTGTAGGGTTCACATCCAATTTGTTTTCCTAAGCTTGTTTCTAGAATGGTTTGAACAATTGCTGGCTAGATCTTTGTTCAAATTTTGTTTTAAATTACACAGCTTTTTTCTTATGGTAGTTTTGGGGACCCAGTCCCACCTAAAAATACAAATTTGACGAAGTTATAATCAACAGAATATACGACTGATGATAGCACCAAGCCATTTTCATGCCAGGCTGTGTCTATGAGCTCTGGCTAGAGAAGACAGTTGCCCTAAGCCCTGGGGCTCTGCACGGACCAGTGATTTTGTTTAAATAGCCTCTTTGAGAATACATCACCATCAACCTGACTGCAAAACTCCCTTACTCGTGCTTATTTAACTGTCTCAGTGTTCACGACCAATGCAGGTAAAAATAGAAATGTAAAATTCTGCTTTTCAGTGCAGCCTCAGGCCCTGTGCTGAAAAGCACTCCAGCTTAATTTCACCTCCTGGCCCATGGTGACTGAGGCCAAACAGCATAAAACACTTGAAAAGATGATTTTGTGGTATTTGTGCAGAGTAACAAGTGTTTACAATGAAGGATTCTGGGATCTGGGGTGTGCAATGCCCTGTGTAAAAACCCACTGGTGTGCAGCCCCTGCACACGTGGCCCACAGCCCTTGGGCTCTGCTGAGTCCCTGCTGCCAGGTCACAAGTTTGTTTTGTGTTAAATATGAGCTGTGCTCTCTTGCCTTAATGAAGATGAATATGCAATAAATCATGTATGGGAACCAACCCAGAGACCTTCTTTCAGCACTATTCCCAAAAGGCATTTCGTAATTTATCCTAACGTGCAGTATGTTTAAAACAGCCAGGAGAGCACGACTGGCCTAGCATTTTCTCCTTTCAGTAGATCTCTGATGTGAAAGACCAAGCAGTGCCAGTCTGAATTGGCTCTTGAGGGCATCTCAGCTTTGACCCTTCTGTTATACTCAGCTGGGCTGCAGGTGTGGTCCTGCAGCCTCTAGCCCAAGGCTCCTCATGCCAAGAAGAAAGTTCCTTCTCTAGTGGGGATCAGGGCTGTTCCCCTATTACCTGGGGCTTGATTGAACTCTGTGCCACTCTTGAGAGGTGGTGATGCTGATCCTACATCTGAGGAGGATTGATGGGATGTCAGGGAAATGAGGTTAAATGTCAGCTGGCTAATCATTTAAAGATCTTTTCTAGTCAGCTTAAGAAATCTCACCAACCTTTTGTGCTTCCCAGCTGCAAATATCACTATTTCTTTCTCCTCCAGCTATGTTTCTTCTCCTTTTTCCCTCTGGTGTGTAATCCATACCCTGCCCTTGCCAAACCAGTACCTTCTGGATGTTAGTTGCCTGTCTGACATCCAGGGGCCCCGATTCTGGTGCGCAGCTTTGGTTGTTCCCCCAAAACAAGCAATGGATGACACTGATTGCTTCAACACATGTGACATGATTGAGTGACCACTACTGGAAGGACAATACCAGAAGTCAGAAGGGCTTGACTTCTGGCGAATAACACCTGTAGCATGGCAAACACAGCTCTGGCAAGTCCTGGTCTCCTATCTGAGCACATGAAGCAGCAGTGACTCCACTTCTCTGTCACATGAGGGTCAGCAAGGCATGGAGACAGGCTTCATGGGCTTTGCTGGGCAGGGAGGCCACAGGCAGGGCATAAGCTGGCTGCCGTCCAGGGGTGACATGGAGCAGTGCCTATGGAAGGGTGCAGAGCAGCTGGCAGCTCTCCTGACAGCATGGTGCAGGCAGCCCGGAGGCCAGCTTGTCGTGGTGGGGAGCTGCTGGGACTCTGCCTCAGTGAGGAGCACATGCTGTCAGACCTGCCTGGGTGAGATTAAGGCAGAGCCTCCCACTTATTCCCTTCGTTTTGCTCACTGTGCTGCTTTTAATTGCCGTGTCTCTACAGGCTGTGCCTTGAAAGCTGAGGTGGGGCAGTGGGAGCGGCGGGTGCTGTTCACTGGTGGTGGAGCACGCCCCAGCAGCATGACCCTTTAATTCTCCTGAGGGCTGCTGCCAATCCACGCAGTTACGCTCCATAAAATGAATGAAGTGACTCTGTGAGAATCCGCTTAAAAATAGCAACCGTCACCTAGCAAGAGCTGGAGCCTGGGGCCTGGAAGGTGCTACAAGCCAAAAGCAGCTTTGTTCAGGGTTGTACCAGAGGGACAGTTCTCTGAGCATTAATGTTTTTGCTTTGTGAAGTGTCTCTCAAGACGCAAGATGAACACAGCTAATGAGTGTCAACCTCCATGTCCCCACGTGTTTGCCCATCTGGCACGGTGTGTCCTGTCTCTGACTGGGGTCCCTTGTGTGCTGCTGCAAGGCAGGGCACAGCATCTCGGTGGACACGAAGCCGCGGTGAGCACCTCACCGTGCCTACCTGTGAAGCATTAAGCCAAGGCCAGGGCTTGTCCCCAGGGCTCTGTGCTGTGACAGCGAGGGGTGCCAGCAGGGCACGCTGGTCCCTCGGGCTGCTCGGGCTGGTGGCGCTCAGGCCCACACACCCCCCGGGCCGCCCGGCGCTCCCCGTGGGCAGGAAGTTCCTGAATTGATTTCCTTTGTATTCTGCAGCGGACATCACGTGGATTGCCTGGTGCCTCGGTTTTCTCTGTAGCTGCACTGGCAAGAGCCATCATTACTTCCAAACTGTCCTCACTGCTTTCCTTTATTCCCTCTGATGTAAACCAACTGCTGAGAGGCTGGTTTGCTCCACGGTGCGGCGTTTCACAATCAGCCTTTGATTCAATCTCTCGATTTATTAAGTCTAATTTGTTTCCAATAGTTTTGTCTCTGACTTGGATCTATTTATTCTCCTTAGCTCTTTTAGGTCACATTAATTTGTTGGGCCTCCTGAGCTCCCACGCATTAGCTGATTCCTGTAGTTGGGTTTTCTGATGGAGTAGGTATCACACTTGTACCTGGATTCAAGTATTTAATCTTATAATGACATATTCATTTTCACTCACCAAGTTTTCTACATTTCTTAGAAATTTTAAAATAAGAATCCCTACTAATTTCCCTCCCCTCCAATGTTTTTGGGTTTCTTTTCTTTTGTTTGTTTTGGGATTTTTTGTTACTGTTTTTTTTCCCTGTTTGGGTTTTTTTATTATTTTTATTTCATCTGGCAAACCCACAGTTTTATTCTGCAGCACTACTTAACAGCCAGTACAACTGTTTTTTAATCCAAGTTCCTTTTTTATTTCCTTCTGGTAGCTGAATACCAGATGATTTATCTCATGTACCGTTTTCTCTAGGGTCTGAGGATTATTAAAAATGCAAGAGAAAAAAAAGAATGAGTTCTGGTTTTAATTGAAAAGACTATCCAATATTTAGAACTCTAGTATTTACTAAAGTGGGTTAGAATAATATTTTACAATAAATCAGATGCCACATTTCAGCTACAGTGTATTGTGCAATTAAATAACATTTTGAATGTGAGTGAACTGAAATTAGTAATGCAGTCTTAGTTTTCATCAGATGAAATGTTGAACTCCTTGTCTTTTATCTCCTTGTTACAGGGAGAGATAAGAAACTACAGTAAATGGTGTGCTGTCCCAGAGATGGTGTCCTGCAGTAAATGGTGTGCTGTGACTCGGACTGCAGCGTGACTTTTTAGCATCCCTTGTTTTGTTCAAATTGATGATTGACTGAATCATTTTATTTTGTGCAGACCTCGTTTGTGTGTGATTATAAATGAGTCTGGTAGTGGTGCAGTGTAGCAGTAGGGAAGAGCGGATGCTGGAAATGGCCAGAAGGGATTTTTCAGGATTGCTCTGAGCCAGGTGGACCTGCTGTGTCTTTTCTGAGGTCTGGGTTGCTGCTAATAGATGTCCTTTCCATCCCTGGAGAAGCCAGAATGGAAGAAAAGCTAGAGGGAAGTGGGAGACAGATGAAAAGTGACTTGGTGTCATTTCGCTCTGTGTGCAGATGTCAGCAGTGCTGGTAAGCCTAGGCTGCTCTGCACTTCTTTCCAGCATTTTCCTTGATTCTTAGTGTACAGCAAGGGTAGAGGCAATAGGGTTCCTCCAGTGAATGTTGGAAAATGGTTTTCTTGCTTCTTCACATTCAATCGCCATGCAAAGTTTCTCATGAACGCCTTTTTTCCCCAGCGCTAAAAAATATCATCTGTCAGTAGACATTGTTGGGGTTTTTTACTGTTATTTTATGTGCAGTACTATTGCCGTCATTCAGTAACGTTTGTTTTCTTTCTATGACAAAGTAGGAAAACGTTAGTGGCAGATGGGTTTTGGTGTCTTCCAGCCCCAGAGATGGGTTTTCTAGGATGGCTCAGAGAGGCTTTCTGTGTGCAGCTCTCCCTCGGCTTGGCCCATTAATCGGGGTAACAGTATGTGCACTCTACTAATGAGGAGTCACGCTATGCAAACAGCAGCCTCTGAAGGGAACAAGGGATCAGGGCAGCATGTGTTTGTGGTATCAGAACCTGTCTGCCTTCATCTAAATTCCCCATGTAGCACTTAGGAGAAATAAAGCAAATATAGACTACAACAAAGACCCCTAAAAATACATAGCGAAACCTGTGAAAAACAACAGCCAAATGATTTTTTGGTCTGAAAGCTGTCCCTGCACAGTAATTTGCAAGATAGTTTCCAGTCCCATCTGCTGTCAGGCACTGCCCCTGATTCAGTGCTGCCGCCTTTCATAGCGCTGTGGCTCGGATCCACAGTTGCTCGGGTGTCTAACCAGTGACTCCTGGGTCTCCACACGTTTCTGTGCATGTGAGCACTTGCATTTTGACAAGAACCTCCACTGCAGGAAACATAATTCTGTCTTCACCTGACACTCAAATTGTTTATAATTTTGAAAAAACCCTTACAAGTAGGATCTCTAGAGGCTGTGCCATCAGAATATGAAAAGCACTCCTAAGCCATTCTTGCAGGGGTGGGAAGAAAATGTCGTGATTTTAAAGCAATCTGTTGATAGGTATTCTTGGGTGTACTGATGGCATTCCACTCAGCCAGCTGGCCTCAAAACCTGAGCCAACGGTAGTATGTGTGTTACAAAACTTTGAGCAGGACTGTTGCATGGCAACTGCTTAGCTAACATTTATATTAGTGGATTCCTTTGAGAATTTTCTACGTTTTTCAATGCTTGACAGAAGAAAAAAATGAAAGCTTACCAGTAGCTACTCAGTCACCCACATTTTATATGGAAATGGAAAAGAGAAGGGTAATTCCTTACCAATGGCAGTGGAAATGCATATGGGAATGGAAGAGAGATTGAGCATGATGTTCTTCAGCTCAGGTGCCACTGGGAACTACCAGCAGAGGTTTAGCTGCAGGAGTGCTGGGCATGTACTTAAAGCTGCATGAAGCACTTCTAATTTATGAGATCCACTTTTTCCACCAGTATTTATAAAAGAAGAGTGAAAGGCAACAAAGGTTTGTCCCAGCAGCTACCCCAGCTTTACTCTGCTGTAGAGGTGTATCTTCCCTGATATGTCTGCTAACATTTGCAAGACAAGCACACAAAAAGCAGAATTGTGGTTCCTGGCTGCCTGCCATTTGATAACAAATTCTGCATTCCTCCGCCAGCACTGCAGCAATTCAGGCCTGTTGGCAAGGGTGCTGCCAAGCCTCTGACCTGGCTGCGTGAAGTCAGGCTTGCATTGCCATCATTTTCACTGATGGTCTCTTGATCTGGAGGTGCTCCAGGGGGGACAGCCTGCCTTCCTCTTGGGGATTTCCAGTTGTGCAAGAGGCGTGTGCAGTTTCATCTGGCATTGTAGCCTGCATCCTGGGGACAGACTTTAGAAGGATGGGAGGCTGAGAGAGAGTGTCTCCTGTCTGGCCAAGTAGTGCTTAAAGCAACATGGAAGGGTTGCAAGAGGAGAGGAGGGCAAGGAACAAGAGTTTTTGTGCTACTCAGCTGCAAAGCCCCAGTCTAGCTACTAGCAGAAGTTCATTTACAGACTGCACCTTATGCCTTTGGGGACTACGGTACCTCCTGAGGATCAGCTGGGCAGGCAGCGACACAGCAATCCCTGAGAAGGTGCCAAAGTGAACATTCTTCCATACAAGTATGGACAGTTAGTGGGGGTCAGTTATTAATCTTTAGGATGGCTGTACACCTGCAATGAATTGCAGTCATTAGGTCTTGAATCATTCCCTTCCTGTTCCCTGGCTCTGAATGAACTGAATCCCCTAAGTTCCTGGGCAGCCTCTCAGCAAGTGTGTGCTTATCACTAAGCCTGCACACAGATGGATGTCACCAAACGCACATTAATGGGTCCCAGTGTGCAGCTGAATCGGGATTATAGACTTCCAGTAATACTGTGATATGAAGTGATTGTGGTGAGCATTTATGATGTTAGTTAATGGACAAATTTTGTTAATTGCCCTTGGGAGTATTTTTGTTACATCCCCATGTGAATTTATCTTTCCACTGTAACTTACTAGGGAGTTTCAGTACTGGTTTGATCTCAGGGATTCAGTTACACAGTATGCTGTAGGCTTTAAAATCAGTTGCTTTGCCTGTACATGCTCATGTGTTAGCTGATTTTTCAGAGGACATGATGATGTAAGCCTAGACATCTGAGGTGAAGATAAAGCCCTTGATCTGCCTGTAGTTTTGGTTACCTAAAGCACTTTAGGAACTTGCACTCAAAACATAGTAGATTTAAAATTGCAGTAAGTATGCACAAAAATATTCCAAAGCATTCCTGAAACCACTATGAATAAAATGGAAGTGAATGAAAGATGATAGCTAAAAGGGCGTGTGAAGTTTGAATGCAGGACAAGCGTTTCAGCCAGACCTTTGAGATCAAGGCTAATGTCTATGAAGCTGAACATCTCTCTGTACAGAATGGGCTCATTTTCAGGAATGCAGAAGGCCTCACTGACCCATCAGAGATGGCTGAAGTCAACAGAGAGAGGGATTTGCCTGCCTGCGTGGATGGGATCCCAGGCTCTCCCTTCCTCACAGGAGCTGCATAAGTGACAGCATGAGCATCCCTCTTCTGAGGTGGGGTGTAGGTAGCTGGGAACTTTTATGCCACATCCTGGGAGTTCCATTTACTCCTCCTCCAGAGGAGGTTTTTTGACTTGCTCGCATGGCGTGAGGGGTCCGAGCTGCAGGAGACTGAGCTGGCCTTGCTCTTTTGCAGGACGATGATTCCTGTGACCGAGTTCCGGCAGTTCTCGGAGCAGCAGCCGGCGTTCCGGGTGCTGAAGCCCTGGTGGGATGTGTTCACGGACTATCTCTCGGTGGCCATGCTGATGATCGGCGTGTTTGGGTGCACGTTACAGGTAAATCAAAGGGACGGAGGTGTGGCGGGTGCTCTCGGGGCTGCTGAAAGAACACCACAAATGAGGAAGGGCCTTGGAAGGATGGTGTCCCATTTTGTTTTATCTCTTGGGCTCACCATGAACAAAGCAAAAATGTGCTGGTCTCAGGATTAAAGCTGTTTAAGTAGCAACATCAAATAACACAGACCAGACTTTTAGCAGCTGTGAATCAGCAGAGTTGCACTAGAGTCAATGGAGCTGTGCCAGCTAAGATAAGAGCTGTTGGTTTGGCTGGTGTCTGGATCGCTGTTTTCACCTCAATTTGGCGTAACAAAACAGATTATCAACTTCAGTTCTTATTTGTTACCGTTTTGCTGTTTGAAAGTTTAAAAAATGTAATTTTGTAATTTCTTTATTTGGCAAATGTTAATATTATTTCTGTCATTATGCTTTAAAGGGATTTGAAATTATTGTGCTGATTTTATTAACACCACCCACAGCTAATATTATGTCTCTTCCATTCCAAAACATCTCTGAGGATGCTTATACATAAACAATTGACATTACTGTCAGTCACTGTTAGTTACATTTTGCTAAAGAGCCAAAAGCAGAAAAGAAATGAAAAATACTGTTTGGGATGACTCCACAAAAATATAAAGTTACAGTACTGGTTCAAACATGGATCTCACGTTTCTTGGCATGACTTTGAAATGGAGTTAAAGGGACATATTGACAGAGCTCTTATTTCAGAGGAATTTGCTTACTTACATGGCCTAGGATTTAGGTATACTATGTCTCAAATTTCACATGAAATCAACTGTAGTTTTGCCTGTATTCTCCATTCTCAAATATTTTCAGTTGATACAACATTCACATTTAAAAATTTCTTTATATAGAGCTGAATTCTGCATTAGTAGATAAGTGTTTGCTTAACCACACAAAGTAAATCAGCTGTTATATCTGTTATCTGTTTTAAGTTTACCTGCTTGATTGGAGGAAGCACACTGGAAAATAATGTGTGGAAAGACTGAAATAATAGACAAATTGTGAGGTACATAAATCCAGGATATAAGTAAGGGTGTATATCACAGTAGCATTTACAGACATAGATTAACTACAGAAGTTTTTGATGTGTTAACAGTTATGGCACTGATATTGTTCAAAACACATGTGGTCTTATCTCAGCCTCTCCCTACACCAGGGCGGATCATCAAGGATCATCTGATTTTGGTAGCTCTTGTTGCATACCTTATATTTAGTGCTTTCAACAACCATGATGTCAAAGAGTACATCTACACTACACACACATTCTTAGTTTGGGCTAATCCCAGTTAGTCATTCAGGGCAAGTAAGAGAGCTCCTTGGTTTATCACATGGATTAGCATTTTAAATTCAGACCTATAGGGAGCCTTGCATTGAACTCAGAACTGTTATCCCAAATTAAACCAAAGGTGATTGGTCCCTAAAGGCACTCTGACTTCCCTTTGTCAACGTGGATGACCACCCCAAATTAAGAAAATGGCTTTTTTTTTTTTTATTGTAGACAGACCCAAGAACAGAGCTACGTTTTTTCCCTGGGGTGTATATTCCATCCTACAGAAGTTCCCCATAGAGAGGGACTTTTGACAAGGGCATGTAGTGATGGGACAAGGGGAAAGGGTTTGTAGCTGGAAGAGGGTACGTTTGGATTAGATATAGGAAGAAATTCTTCACTGTGAGGATGTTGAGGCACTGAAACAGGTTGAAGTTGTGGATGCCCCATCCCTGGAAGTGTCTGAGGCCAGGCTGGATGGGGCTCTGAGCAACCTGGTCTAGTGGAAGATGTCCCTGCCCAAGGCAGGGTGTTGGAAGTCGATGATTTTTAAGGTCCCTTCCAACCCAGATCATTCTATGATTCTATGAGGACTCTATGTATGTGTGTGAGAAACTAAATAAAATTGATGTCCATGCACACACAAATGCCATCAAAGAACTGTCCTTATCTGTCTTTATTAAGACTGAAGATTAATAATGTTCCAGCACAGATATGCTCACATTAGCCCTTTGTCAGCCATTTTTGGTGTGATAAGACATCACAGTGTGAGAGTACAGCCACATGAATGCAGCTGTGCTGCTTTCAAGCCTAAGCTATCTCTGAACATCATGTAGCCAGGGTGAATACACCGGGCAGTGACAGTCTGTCTCTGGGGAGAGCAGTGCAGAAGATCCCTGGTCTTTTCTGGAAGCATTCCCTACATTTCTTCTTTTTCTGGATTGTCTCAGTGCCCTCTTATTCAAATTAGGGAAAGCCAACCATAGATAGAAAGGGGTGGCCTAGTTCTTGGCATATAGAACAAGTGTCTTGTTGAGAATAATAATAGCACAGCCTGTGGGGCCAAGTAGCAGGCTGTGGGGAGGAATGCCTGGCAGCTGGAGGAACTCCAAGGACAGCTACCCATCGGTGCTGCCACCATTGTTTGTACATCAGTTCAAAAGATATCTTTTTGTGTGTTCCAGGTCATGCAAGACAAGATAATATGCCTTCCAAAGCGCGTCCAGCCTTGCCAGAACCAATCTAATAGTTCAAATGTGTTTAACACAATCCCAGATACCACCCCCCTTCCACCACCAAAGCCATCCACCCCTCCAGCTACAGTTGAAATGAAAGGACTCAAGACTGATTTGGACCTTCAGCAATACAGCTTTATAAATCAGGTGTGCTATGAACGGGCCCTGCACTGGTATGCCAAGTACTTCCCTTACCTTGTCCTTATACACACACTGGTCTTCATGCTGTGTAGTAACTTTTGGTTCAAATTCCCTGGATCAAGCTCCAAAATTGAACACTTCATTTCAATACTTGGCAAATGTTTTGATTCTCCCTGGACAACAAGAGCTTTATCTGAAGTATCAGGGGAAGACTCTGAAGAGAAAGATAACAGGAAGAACAACATTAACAAGTCTAATACTACTCAGCCAAGCACTGAAGGCACTTTGGTCAAGACACAGTCTTTAAAATCAATCCCTGAGAAGTTAGTTGTGGATAAGGGAACACCTGGGGCATTAGATAAAAAAGAAGGTGAACAAGCCAAAGCACTGTTTGAAAAGGTGAAGAAATTTCGACTGCATGTTGAGGAGGGTGATATACTCTATGTCATGTACGTTCGCCAGACTGTACTTAAGGTAATTAAATTCCTTATTATTATTGCTTACAACACAGCACTTGTCTCAGAAGTTAATTTTACAGTAGTCTGTAACGTTGATATTGAAGACATGACAGGATACAAGAATTTTTGCTGTAATCACACGATGGCACATCTGTTCTCTAAACTTTCTTACTGCTACCTGTGCTTTGTAAGCATCTATGGCCTGACATGCCTTTATACACTGTACTGGTTGTTCTACCGTTCACTGAAAGAATATTCTTTTGAGTATGTTCGGCAAGAGACGGGAATCGATGATATCCCAGATGTCAAGAATGACTTTGCTTTTATGCTTCATATGATTGATCAGTATGATCCTCTCTACTCCAAGCGCTTTGCTGTCTTCCTGTCTGAAGTCAGTGAAAATAAGCTGAAACAGCTGAACCTAAACAATGAGTGGACTGCAGATAAACTGCGACAGAGGCTACAGACAAACTCCCACAGCCATTTGGAGTTACAGCTTTTCATGCTTTCTGGACTACCAGACACAGTGTTTGAAATTACTGAGCTGCAGTCTTTAAAACTTGAAATAATTAATAATGTAATGATACCAGCAACCATTGCACAGTTGGACAATCTCCAGGAGCTCTCATTGCACCAGTGCTCCGTGAAGATCCACAGTGCTGCCTTGGCTTTTCTGAAGGAGAATCTCAAGATCTTGAACGTCAAGTTTGATGACATCAGAGAACTTCCACACTGGATGTATGGCCTCAGAAATTTGGAAGAACTCTATTTAATTGGCTCCCTAAGTCACGATATTTCTAAAAACATTACACTGGAGTCTTTTAGGGAGCTTAAAAGCCTAAAAGTTCTTCACATAAAAAGTAATTTGTCCAAAATCCCACAATCTGCAGTCGATGTTTCAAGTCACCTGCAAAAATTGTGTATCCATAATGATGGCACTAAGTTAGTGATGCTCAACAACCTGAAGAAGATGGTCAACCTGACACAGCTGGAATTGGTTCATTGTGATTTAGAGCGCATACCTCATGCAGTCTTCAGCCTTCTCAGTCTTCAGGAATTGGATCTAAAGGAAAACAACCTCAAATCCATTGAAGAAATAGTTAGTTTTCAACATCTGAGAAAACTGACAATTCTAAAGCTGTGGTACAACAGTATAACCTACATCCCAGAGCACATAAAGAAACTTACCAGTTTAGAGCGGCTTTCCTTCAGCCATAACAAAATAGAGGTTCTTCCGTCCCACCTATTCCTATGCAACAAAATCAGATACTTGGATTTGTCTTACAATGACATTCGCTTTATCCCACCTGAAATAGGAGTTCTGCAGAGTTTACAATACTTTTCCATTACTTGCAACAAAGTAGAGAGTGTGCCAGATGAACTATACTTTTGCAAAAAACTTAAGACTCTGAAAATTGGGAAAAATAACTTGTCAGTCCTTTCACCTAAAATTGGTAATTTGACATTGCTCTCCTCCTTGGATATTAAAGGCAATCACTTTGAAATCCTCCCACCTGAGCTCGGTGAGTGTAGAGCTCTGAAGAGGACTGGTTTCACTGTAGAGGACAACTTGTTTGAAACTTTACCTTCTGATGTCAGGGAGCAAATGAAAGCTGAATAACTTCTTGCTCAGTTTTACAGAAATAACACTTCTACCAAAAATGCTCTAGAGGATGCATACTCCGAATATGCATTTAATTTGTCGTTACTTTTTTCTTTTTCAAATCCTTTCTGTACAAACAAATTTGGAGTAAGGAGTACATATATTTTTAAATAAAATTTTCTCATATTTTTTCACTGTTTTAAGATATTTTTAAGTTTGTTTTGCCCTGACAACAAGGGCATCTGTAACTTAATTTTTACTGGTAAAAGTAAGTGATTTTGTCTGCTGGTTTTTCTTTCCATTTCCTTATCCCACCAGGGAAACTGTGTTTAAGATGTATACTTTGGGTTGCATAGTTTGTAATAGATGATTATATTGTCTTCCTGGTTATTGTTAATCCCTTAGGACATGGTCTTCAACAGGTGGTGCTGCAGGTGTTGAATGCCTTGTTTCCTCTTTTCCTCAGTGGCAGTAGAAGGTATTCAACATCTAACAAGATCAAATCTAGGCTGACAATCCCTTTTTAGTTACAACAGGGTTTTCTCAGATGATCAAAGAAGGTGAAAAGGTTCTTTGTGTTTTAACAGGTGAGAGGGGGCATGCAGAACTCCTTCAGGGCCTTTTGGCAATTCAGTCTGGCTGCCCATTCACACACCATGCTGAGCAGGAGGCACTCACTGTGATTTCCTCTCTGGTGCAGGAAGAGTAAGGTCATAGTTCACAGCGGAATTGGGACCAAAGTGACTCATGTTGAAGGCTTTCCTAACAGTGCAAAGGGATGTGGTTGCCTATTTCCTACTAACTTGAGTGGAAGGGGTGCAATGAACTCACCGTATTGAAAATGTCAACTCAGCAAGATGAAACGCTGTCTTGAAAAACCCCATCCTCCCCTAAACACCCCGTGCTGCAAGAGAGAAAGTGCCCTCTGCCCCTCAGCCCACTTCCCCACCAAATCGCTTGGCACCTTCTAGGAATGGGATCCAGAAAAAGTGCAATCGCACTTAGTTTGTAAAGCTTCTGACCAGGGAATAGCCTCTAATATGCTCCTTAATTGAGCTTGGGTAGCATAAAACCAAGTTTAGCACAGGAATATTTGCAGGTTTGCAAAAATGAGATTAAATGAATACACTAACTTCTCACAAGTCTCAGCCTACCCAACCTACCCAAGGACAGTGATGAAGGCTATGTTTTCATCTCCCAGAGAGTAATTAAATTGGAAATCATACAGTTGGAAGTCTGCTCTTTAAAATGATGTAATCTCTGATGATTGTGTGTCAGGTAGGGAACTTTATTCTCTGAAGCCATGTTCAGCACGTTTATTTAATCCAGCCATTTGATTTCTTTTAGTCGGGTTTGAAAGGGATGTGCTGCTCACAAGCTAATTTAGGATAATCAAAAGTAGTAAAATGTTTTGCTGACATATATTTGAGTCGAATGCAGGCACTGGATAAATGTTTCACAAGAATATCTAGGAATAAGTCCTTGTTTCTTTAGGAGGCAATGCTGTTCATAAATTGCAGACGTTGAGTTGCTGATTGTTTAAATTTATGAAAAATATTTGACAGTTGTCAGATTGGTTGCTCTTAAATGTTTCCTAACTGCCATTGTGTGTCTTGAGCTACAGTGAATCTGAGTTTTTGAGCTTGGTACAAAAGCATACAGTTGTTTTAAGAGTATGACTTATAAAGGTGGGGAGACAAACGACAATTAGAACTTCCTCATTAATCCAGGGTGTGCTGTGCAATCTGGAGTGTGGGCTTGCCACAGTACCAGTTCAGACTTATTTTTTGCGCTTGGCTATGTTCTGGAGAAGATCCATGTGATTAATGAAAAATGGGTCAGGCATGAAGGAATCAAATCAAGCTTTTTAAAAAGAGGTTTGATTTAGTTCTATTGAAGACCTATAACTGATGTAGCTATTGCAAAAGCTACCCTTACTCGTGTGTGGAATGCACTTACTGGAACAGCTTGGCAATATATATATTCTAAATGTATTTCACTTTGATGTTATGTGAGGAAGAGAAACATTTCATTGCTCGTATTAACCTAATTATGTAAACCAAAGTGCTGTTGTCCCTGATGAATGTAAACTGAAATGTCCAAGTAATTGGTGGAGCTGTATAGTTCTCTTACTTAGATTTTAAATATGAGATTACATTTAAAGGTTTTTTAAAAGTCTTTATATTCCTAGATGTAGCATTTTAAATCCCTAATTTATTTTGTGTCTGATGTTGTTTCATGTGTAGTTTGTGGTCTGGTTTCTGAATGGAAGTTATGCACACCTCATAACTGAAAGCTGGAGACTTGTTCTATGCCGTATTTGTAAATACATCACTTAGGGGATGTGGGGGTTTTGTTTGTTACTGATTATATTTATACCAGTGCAACCCCTCATGTGGACACAGTTACATGAGTATAAAGTGCCTTGTGCTGGCATATCTTTATTCACTTTGCTAGGAATAAACTATACCGGTCTAAGCACTTTCACACTAATAACTGTATCTTCTCCAAGGGTTTGGTCAGCTGAGACAGCTTCATCAGCCTGACAGCTCACTGTCACCAAAAAGGGGCAGCTGCCTCTTCCTCCCATGCTCCCCATTCCTGCCAACATGTTCCAGCTGCTTCTCATGTACTTTTACAGGTCTGGTGCTGGTCTGATCCCTACACAGGACAATCAACTTTTTAAGCCAGCAGAAAACGATGCCAGTCTAAAAAAGGGACTAATTTTCTGCTGGATCAGCTCTCTAAAGGACTGGATGGATGCTAGGGTGGGAATAACAAGGGGACAGGACTCTGCAGCTGGGGTCTGTACAAGGAGAAGGTGGGGCAAGTCCCTTTGGTGGTGCTAGGTCAGTTCATCATCTTGCCAAGCCACGTGCTTGGAGAACTGTCCTGTTTTATGTATAGCAGGGTTAGGCAGCTTGGATTTTGTGAGTAGACAACCCTCAGGCTTGCAGTGGATGATAAAATATCACATTACTGTTAATTTCTTAATGAAACAAACTCAGGTAGCTGCACTGTTGACTTTTCTAAACTTCTTACTGTCTAGTCTGGGGTGTATTTTCCAAACCCATATTACAGTGACTTAGAAATGAGTCAGCTGAGGGAAGATTGTTTCCTAATTCTCTATGACATCCAGGAAAATATGTAAAAGTGCCATATTTACTCAGTGAATCATGTACTGCTCATATGTATATTCACATGCAATTCATACTAGACTTTTCTGTGACCAATAGTATTTGACTTAGAATGGATGGACATTTTGTGGACAGTACTTTAGCATGGTTTGTATATATACAAAGAGTTTATATAACTACTTATATTAATCAGGTGCCTAACAAGTATGACAGTTCCAGAATTTAAGCAAGGCATTTTTTCATTATTGCTCAAAAATAATAAAAATCTTCCTTGGTAATGGAATTAGAAATGACAAAGATTGTATCAAAAGTAAGAAGACAACCTTCATAGTACATTGACCCTGACAAGCAAATCTACTTTGTGATCAAAATCTGGAGATGTGCATCTCCCCCTTTGTCAAAATCAGAATGGATATTTGTGCTGACCTCGTGCATCCAGCCAGCCCAACAACTTTTGCAAATTCTGATTGAAAAGCAACTGCTCCAAGTCTTATATCACTTTTCTGGCACTTCAGTAATTCATGTGCTTAAGTGGTGACGAGATCTGTAGGAATGCCAAGAAAAAACTCTGAAATTTGACCAAATGGACAAACTTAATTCTGTAGCAAGAATCTTAATATGATAATAGACCTGCATAGTGTTATGTTGCAATATAGTACACCCAGAAAAAAACAGAAATAAAATGCTCTTTTGTAATAATGACCATTGTCAGACTGCAATGTGATTATTTGTTTGGGAAACACTTTGTTTCTGGGTTACCTAAAAATCAATCTTACATAACCATCTTTTGGGTTTGATCCCTTGGGAGGGAAATCAAGAAAATATGCTTAAAAAAACATTGTTATACTTGACAGGCTTTACAGCTGCATGATCTCGCTTCCTGTGCACCTTCTTCCATTCCCTGACTCCAACAGCCAGCAAAATGGCCTGGAAAAGAGCCATTCCCGCTGGAGCAGCTCCCCCGCTCTGGCTCCTGTGCTCTGCCAAGGCTTGGGGGGATTCTGGGAGCCCTGCCAGCCTGCAGCCAGCAGTGTGAGGGTTCCTTCCTCCCCCCTGTTGTGTGCCTGTGCTGCCAAGGAAATGGTGCTGTTAGTCCTTCCATCTGACATACTCCCTTATAAATCTCCTGAAGAGATTTGGAGATCGTTCCAAAGGCAGTTGGGCTGCCTGCATTTGGTATGGGATGTTTTCCCCATTTCTGTTTCTTTCAGTTTTAAGGAATAATGTGTTTCAGTTTTGATGTTTCATACCAAGAAGCACTGTCCTGCCAAGATGGAGCAGGAATTACTTCTCTCTGGTGTTTCTGGTTCCAGTGGAGGGAGGAGAGTGGTAAGCACAGCAGCCTGAGTCAGCTTTGCCTTTGGATAAGACTTGGCAGAGAGCTGGCACAAGGACATGCTGCCCCTGGGGCATGGTGGGCCTCCAGAAGAATTGAAGAAGCCTTGCTGACAGTGCAGGCTTTTACCTCCATGCTATTCCTTTTGAAAATGTGGAGGGCTGGGAAAGCTGTTCCATTCCTCACAGTGCTGCTCCTTTCCACAGCCCACCAGAGATACCATCTCAGGGCCACATCCAGCGGGACGGGAACCATGGCACAGGTGAAACCACCGCAAGGATCCCTGCGGCAATGTCAGCTGCTGGAGCAGATGTCACCCTGCTTATTGAGTGTGCTGGTAGTAGGAGAAGTTCATGGCCTGAGGTAGCTGAGCCCTGAAAACATCTTCTTCCAGTTTCCTGAATATGTATGCTTGGGAGTGGGATTTAACTGGAGCAGGTACTGTGCCCAGGGGACTGCCAGGGCACAACCCTACCAGCAGCTAGGTCCTCTCCTTGCCAGGAGGCAGCAGTGCTAGGGCCAGTGTATCCTTCACTTCATGCCAAATAGCTACTGGAGAGTCCCTGTAGCCATGACAGTTTGTGTGTCTTCATATATTGCATTTGAGAAAAGCACCATATGCTTTGGTAAAAGAATAGCATGTCTGTCCTCTTTTCTCCTTTGGGGTGTACCTGAAGCCCTGAAGATTCAGATGAAAAAACCAGTTTCTGTTTTTCTTATTTTTCCTCTGTGATTGCCTCAGGAATGCCCCTCATGCCAAGGGTGCAGGTCTCCCCCCGCTGCCTCCATCCCCATGAGGAGCAGGGAGCAATGGCCCACAGGCAAAGGCTGGGAACACTGCAGGAGCGTAGAGGCAGGAGGGAGTCTGACAAGAGGGTGAGGATGAGCCCCTCAGCCTTTTCCCTGCTGGGGCGGTGGCAGGGCAGGGATGGGCAGGCAGTGTCCCACCGGCAGAGCAGCTCAGCCTAGCAGCTCTCTGCAGGTCCACCTCCACCCACAGGAACCTGGCACACCACGCTCAGCTCCTGATTTCCCATCACATGGGCTGCCCATCATCATGCTCTTGTCTGTAACACCAGGTGCAGAGGACCTGAGGGACAAATCTGGGCTGGACCTGCCCTGTTGCCCCTGGGATTGAGAAGGCTGGTGTGTCATGGGGGAGCATGAGGTTGGCAGACATGCAGTGGATGCCAGTGGCCCCAGAGCTTCCACATAAGGAAGCTCAGACCAGCATGAGGACCTTGCTCCGGTCCTGTGGCTCCAGGCACACGTTTGAAGGAGCTTGTGCTGGCAGAGAAGTTGTTTTCAAAAATACAATACCCTCAAGGAGTGAATTAATCATGGGGCAGTGGGCTTTGGTGGCTTTTGTGAGGGCCAGATTCCCAGGTACCACCATGGGCAGCACTGGCAAGGAGTGTGATCCCAGGGGTGTGGAGTAAAACACCTACATTGCAGGCAAGCTTGAACCATTCTACTGTCAAGAATGATTTTATCAGTCCATCCTCTCCCCTGCTGCCAAGCTTACGAAGATGCACCTAAAGCACTGGGTATGGGGACCACATCCAGCAATGTCCTTCTTGTGACAAGGTGGCAGTGGCATGGACATCGAGAATGGTGGTGGCAAGATGGTGCTTCCTTCCCCACCTCCCTAATGGGCCAAAAGAGGCATGTGTGACCATGTCCCTTTGCAGTGCTGCAGTTATACAAAAGGCAGACCTGAGCTACTTCAGACAACTGTAGGGTCCCCCAGGAACCAGACAGAGGTGGCAAGGGAATTTAGGGCTTCCAGATGCACCAAGAGCCCCAGAGCACACAGAGATGTCAGCAAGGAGTCGCTTACTAGTGCACGTGTTGCTGCCAGCCTGGTATGATACTCTGGAGCATAGGCTGACTGGATTTGTTGTGCTTTTACATTGCTGGAGTTAGAGGGCTACAAAACTGTCTGTCAGAGGAATTTTGTCACATGAATTTTGTGAATTGTGGTAAATAAGTGTTGATGTTTTTCTGAATTAAAATTGAATTTAAGTGTAACCCTTGTCTCTTGCCAGCTGGGGTCATGTGGCACTGTTGGACTGGCTTGTGGAGACTGCCTGCAGTTCTATTTATTTAGTAAAATATTTTGGCAAAGCTCTGGCATCCTGTTTCCTTGCTGTGAGCAGAGAGGAGAAAGTAGTTTAAGTAGCACAAAACTTGAGTACAGTCACAAGGTTACTCAGAGGATCAAGTTGTTGGCTGCAGCTAAGAGCTAGATGAGATTTTTACAAGTTCAGAACAAGTTGCAAACAAAACCACAGAGCAATACCCTCAGCAAAGAGTAACTTTGGGAAGCTGAAGTGGAGGAGTAAATACAGGCAGGATTAGTGCTTGGGAGACTTGTGACCTCATTTACCCATTTGTCCCTCTCCCAAGGCACGTGATCCTCTGCAATGCAGGGGTGCAGAGTGAGAGGGGCAGCCTTACTGTGGTTGGATGCAAGTCAGCTGGAAGTAGCAGAGCACTTCTCACCTGTGTTTTGAAGGTGATGCTACCCATAAGGCAGTTTATTGGCCCACTTGACTGCAGCATCTCTGTGCTGGATGTGCTGAGGAGGACTGACAGCCTCAAAGGGACAGAATTTATTATTTTCTTTAAATATAAGAAATCTATTGCTGCATCCTCACTGCAAGGTCTCAGTGTGCCACCTGTGTCATTTTGGAAACATTGACCCTTCTGACTGTCGCCAGCAGCACATCAGAACCCACACGTGGACTCTGGGTGGGGTAAGACATGGTAAATAAATCCCATCACAGTTGTGCTCCTAGATGGTGGCTACAATGCTCCTCAGAAAAACAGCCTAACCTTTGGGGGGTTTTACCCCTGCGGCTTCAATGAGCTGAAAGCTTCTACAAAGCCAAGGGCCTGGACATTTTTTTCAAACTGGAGAGCTTATCAGGGGCATGAATCAGTAGACTAGACAAGAAAAGTAACTTTCTGAGCTGATGGAAATGGCTTTGCAAGGCCTGGCACTTGCACAGTGGAAGAACAACCAAGTGGTCCTGCCAGTTCAGGGCTGGATTGGCCAAGCAGGTAGTGCTGGTTCCTCCTGCCCAGGCAGCCCCTCCCAGGAGCTTGGCATGGACACCCTGATGAACTGCCGGAGGAACTGCCAAGCACCTGCTTTGCCTCTGCCAGCAAGTATTTCTGCAGAGGTTGTGAAAGTGGAAAGGTACTGCTTCCAAACTGCTGATAGCATCCATTATCAGAAGCCAGCTGCACAAGGGGCTCATCCTTGCCAGCACCAGCATCCAGGCACCTTGAGCATCAATGATCCAGCTCTGCCACAGTACCTGTGCTGTTCACAGCTCTTCCAGAGCTTTGGGACTCTTTCCTTAGCACCATAACCCACACTCTCCTGTGAGCACCCAACTACTTGTAGTTGTTTTCTTCAGAGAAGGGAGGCTGGGACTTGGTGAGTGAGCAACTTGTGCATCAGCAGGAGCTTGAGCTTGTACCTGCTGCAAGTGGAGCTTTGCCACAGGTCTTGCAAAGCAAAAGATTTTTTGGTGGGAAACCTGTGAAAAAGACTTGAAAAGAAAATTCAGTGCTTATCAACCCTCTGAGGGGGGCAAAAAAAATCCTGCAGGCCTGGAAAAAAGTGGGGTGATGAGGCAGGGGGTTGCTGCATCCTGTGGGGTGTGATGATACCCAGGGTGGGGAGGGGTGCTGGGGTTCTGCTGGCCCTGATGCTCCAATGGCTCAGGGGTTATGGTGCTTTTTCAAAAACAGGGCTGCAGCAGCAAGGCAAACTCTTTGTAAGAGAATGCTCTGTCCATGACAGAGTAAAGGCTTTTACAGTCATTGAAGAGAGGGCTGCGGCCTGGGCAGCGAGGGACCGGTGAAAAGGTGTTTTGTTGGGACTTGGATTTCTCCTGGGCTTGTGTTGACGCCAGAAGGGCTGGGGCTCTCCTTTGGCAGGAATGGGGAAATGGAGGAAACAGATGTGTTGCCATGGCAATGCAGGGAGCAGCTGCTATGGGCACAAGCCTCCTGTTCTGCCGCCTTCCAGCCCACGCTGAGAGCCCACATCAGGGACAGTCAGCCCCGCAGGCCCACAGCCACCCTCTGACCCCACCAACCCCAGACAACGGGGTGGGACAGGGTGACTGCAGCATCCACACCACCAGCCAGGCTCCCCCTGCCTTCCACCAGCACCAGGTTTGCCAGTAGGACACTTGGGGCTTTCATTGAAATGAAAAAGCCTTTGTTTACTTAAATGTCTTTTTTTTCCCCTCAGCTTCATCGCTCCAATTCCTATTAGGTAGGCTTCAAGAGTCCTCATTCATAAGGGGGCAAGAGGTAAGTCAGACTCTTTGGGGGAAGTTACACCTAAAAATGGAAAACATATCTGCTCAAAACTTGCAGGTCCCAGACTTGATTGTTTTTGTGTCCCAGGTCTTGAAAAATATTTATTGATTTTTTTTCTCCAGAAAAAAAATCTAGTAGGTCAGTAGATAACTGAAGTGGTGAGTTTCCCAGAAGAGGTCTTCCCCTTGTTCTCCTTGGACCCCAAGGCTGGAGCACAGCGCACCAAGGGTCCCTATGCATCATCTCGCCAGAGAGGGAAACAATCTCTAAAACACCAGGAATGAGGACGTGTGGCAGAGGGCAGGTGAGGCCAATTGAGGTGCCCCCAGTGTCACTGACAGCTCTCCTCTCCATGCTGCAGGTGTGCTCAGTCCTGACAGGAACAGGTCCTGTCTGTCTTAGTATTTGGCCCAGGTTGTTTTAAGCAGGGATTAGAGGAAAAGGAATAATCATTGGCTGAACTGATCAGTAGGCTTCAGGGGTAGGATGTTCAGTGGTACAATTAGGTCACTCTGCCTCATATCCCTCATGTGGCACAAGCTGCTGCCTCCTCCTTCAGCTGCCTTCTGCATCCTTTGGCTGGAGTTGGAAGGTGAACAGTAACAACTGTGTGATGCTCAATCCCAAGCAGCTAAAAGGAGGTGAGAAGTTCCCTACTCAAATGACTTACAGCAGATACCACCATCCCTGGGTGTTCAAGAGTGCTTAATCCCAGTAGCTGAGTGTAACCCTCTATATGGCACAGGCCAGCTGCAAAATTTTTGCCAGGATTTTGATATGTGCTGAGACATTATCCAAGCAAAAGTGAGCAACGTCTCCCCAAGTCAGTCATTTATAATGTGTGTGTGGATGTTTTCCCTTGACAGCAACACATTTGAGCCTTAGCCTCATCTAAATCTCATTTAACCAGCTATCCAAGAAAGGTTTAAAAAGTGGCTGGAAACTGCATCTAAATCCATCCATTTGAGCTGTAGTTTCATCCAGTACTTGTTTATAAGAAATTATGCCTGAGAGATCTGCCGAATGTATGAGGGTGTTTTCCTTACACATTGCCTGCCTTGACATTTTTCCACTTTCCATTTTTCCAACTCAGCTGTTGGGGATCTGTGATAATGATGATTTAGAAACAAGGCCAGCAAGGAATTCAGACAGAGTACAAACAAACGGCCCAAAGCTGCCTCCACACCAAACATATTTCCATTTTTCACACCCTTTTTCTCTACAGCATGGAAGGTTCATAACACTCTGTAAGTACACATTTACAGTCACTTCAGGCCTCCAAGGGCATCCCGCATGAAAACAGCTCTCATTATATAAGAAATGTTTCCCATCTTTACATGTGCCTTGGATGCTTTGGTTGCCTTCCAAGATATCAAAACTGATTCCCTGTTTTTTAGTTACATGGTGTCCCCAAGCACTTTGTTTTCAGGTCTTTAATGTATTATTTGCCATGGATGCACAGATAATGCAATAGATGCCAGATGTATTACATCTTATGGAGATTCTGTGAATTTTTTTCCCCATTGCAATCTTTATGAAGAAGTTTGTTTATTCTACAAAACTTCAAAGCATTCAAATTTAAAGATTTTGCTTTCCCTTTTATGGCTGTGAAAAAGAGAGGTGAGACCTCAGAATGTGAGCCTCTTCCACAGTGTCACTGACAGGCAGCAGATACTACAGAGGCTGGGGACACTGGGAACACACCAAACAACATCTTACAAGGGTGAAGGGCAGGGTCTGAGGTGAGTAGCTCACTGAGCAGTACTGCTGGTGGAGGTAGCAGGAGCTGAGAGGCCTCAGCCCTCACACAGCGCTGGCTTCTGTGGCGGGGGACAGGTGATGTTCCCTCTCTGGATTATGCCCCTTTCTGTGGTGAAAAAAAGAAGAATTCACCAGAGATGCTGCTGGGGACAGGCTTGGGGAAGTTTGTCTCTTTCCTTTGCTAATTAACTTGCTAAGCACACACTGAGCATGATGCCAGCTATTGCCCCAGGAGAGGGGCTGTGTCTGGCCCCAAGCAGGGGCACCCATGCCAGGAGGGCTGCCCCAGAATGTTCCTGCCAGGGCTCAAGATATGTATGGAAGTTAGAGCCTAGCACACAGCATCTCACTTGCTGCCCTAAAACAGCCACTCTGTGTCTCTCTGGCATCTCTATCCCCACCTTTGGCATGGGGGAAGCATTTAAAGGAGTTTGTCAAGCTAACAAGGGGTGATGTAAAATACTCTGAGATCCTCAGGTGAAATCCACTGATAAAATAACCTGTTATTACTGTGCATCTCATCAGACTTCCCTGAAAATCGTTCTGACAGTTCCATGTGAGTAATGCAGGGGTGTATGCAGCCAGCAGTGTTGATAAGGGGGTTTTCCACTTTCCAAGTGAAATAGATGCTGATTTGATCCTGGTGACAGTTACCCATACAGCAGACAGTAATTATTCTGTGTCTCTCCTGGGGGTTTACAGCTGAGTGAAGCTCCTGATCACTAAAGTAAGCAAAGCCAGGAGGTGACACCACACTGCAGGAGCCCTTGGCCATGTAGCTGCACCTTTTGTCAGCAATACACCAGTTTGATTTGCTCGCCTTTGGAGTTGCTTCCTCTCCCCTCAGCCTCTGCTGCTGAAATCCTGTCTGTGTCCAGCTCTTCAGTGCCCCATGGAGCTGAGGGGTTGTGGCTGGACCCCATGGGGTAGGATGGCAGCAGCTGGTGGGGTCAGGGAAAGCAGAGCACAGCACTGAATGGGTTCCAAGGCAACAGGGCTATGTGGTTTTCTGGGGGCAGGGAGCCAGGTCCTACCACTTAGGGTGTCCGTGCCTGGCTGCGGGTGTCACAGCAACCCCAGCCCTGGGCTGTGCACCAGGAAGGGCTACAGGGACCCAGCTGCAAATGGCAGTGCTGAAAGCCTGGGTAGAAGAGGAAGGAAGTTTTCCGGCTGTCCTGGTTTCTGTTCTTTCTTCAGAATTAAATCTGATGGGTGTCTAGGGGAAGGTTTTATCCTTGATATTGGTCCTCGTAAATACTTCTCTTTTCCCCCTGCATTTGCTCAGAAAGATTTTTTGTTCCCTTGCCTGTTTCCCAAAGCTTTTCCCTTTCCTTGTTTCCCTATCACTGAGTGGGGAAAAGAAAAAGTTCCTAAACCAAAACCAACAACAACAAATTAAATAAATAACTCAGACTTACAGGAAAAGCTTGTCTATTTTTGAACTTCCTCTGCCTAACTTTATTTCTGACTCCTTCAATGCCCAGTGTCTCCTGCCACCCACTTCTGGGCTTGGGCACGTTCACAGGCAAAGCCGGGGGGGTGCAGAGTGGGAGCCTGCTGGGACCCTCCTGGGACATGCTGACCTTGCTGCCTCCTTGAGCGGTCAAGGTCCTTCCCCGAGAAAGTGGGGAAAGGGAGGGGTTTGCTGTTTTTGAAAAGCAAAGGAATTACCTTAGCTAGCCAGGAAATTCTCACACAAGCAGGGTACAGAAGCAGTAGCTCAAATTCTCACCGAATCAGAGTACCCAAAAAACTATGCCATAAAAGCAGCCTGACATCACATCACCTTAATGGGAGTGCTGTAGTCCCAGGCTGATAACATAAAAATGAGCAACTAACATGTAAAATAAGGAAATACTGTATTTCTCTGACTGTTTCTAAGTGCTTACCTACACCGTTCTTTTTCCTGCTTTTGGCTTCTATTTCCTGCAAAATCAGTTTTTTAGGCAGGATTATCATGGCTCATTCAGCAAATGCCTCACTCCAGTTTGCTTTCTGCAGCTTTTTTGCACTTGGATCCTCTGTTAATAAACAGCCTCTACTGTTTACCTCCCTGGGGGACTATGAGAGAGCCTGCAGTCAAAGGGGATTGAAAACATCATCTTTCCTCTGCCATTGAGCTGGAAAGCAAAGCCTCCTGAAAAGCCTGCAGGACATAGTGTTTATAGGAATCTCAGCTCAGATGAGGCCAGGAATAGCACAGGGATGAAATGATACGTACAGGGACCAGGGACACAGGTGGCTGCTGGAGGAGGGTTGGACAGAGTGATGGCTTCTCCTCCAAAAGCTGCTGGAGACATATCATGCAACTCCTCCTTCATGCACAGAGAGGGAGAAATCTCTCTCAGCTACCACAAGTGACTCATGTAGAAGGAAGAAGGTGGATCTAAAAATCAAACTACAAATCAGGACTAAAGGGTTGTACCTTCCTCCTCCGTTATTATGCAGAAGAACATCAGAATTGAAAGGCAGATTACTTTTTATGAAACAAATTGCAAACAACTGGAGGGTTTCAAGTGCCTGATCTATTTATAATAAAACCAGTGGGAGGTTTAATTTGCTTATTTTCCTAACACTTAATAAAATATCTGGCAAACAGAAGTGATAAAACCACTTATGTTAAAATTTTGTGTTTTCACTTCTTCAACAAGCCTTTAACTGTAGGCTCTGCTCACCCTGGGAGACCGTCAAGGGAGACTGGAAATTTGGAGAGTTGAAAAATAAACACACGAGCTAGAACTCTGTGAACAAATATTTCATTACTTATTCATTGGCATTAAAAGCCAATACCCCCAGTTCTTCCAAGATAACTTCCCATCACTTTAACAAAGATTCAAAGAAATAAAGAAAGGGAGAGGTCTTTAAAAGTGTAAATCCTCTTCCAGTGCAGTCAGCTAAGCTGCTGCCAGTGGAGCCATTCACTGTGGGAATTTCTATGAGGAAGCCCTGAAAGAAGCTGAAACTGCTTGGTGAAGGTGACATTTTTGATGGATATCTACACTCACAGAAGCCTACAAACCATTTCACAGTGCTTTTGAACAAGGCTGGGAAGAGGAGGATGCAGAGAAGGTGTGGGTGGTATGTTCCTCTTTACATTTGTTCTCCAAGTCCTTCCCTAATAAATTAAAAATGCAGTTGAGGGTGTCTGAGAGGTGCAGGAAGGCTGGTGGCCTGGCAGTGCAGGACAGGGGTTTGGTTTGGAGGCAGCAGGTGGGCAGTGGGATGGCTGCCATCCCTTGCCTGGCTTTGGCAGCCCCGAGTTCCCCTCCAGGCAGCACAAGGGCAACACTAAAGGCAGCTGTGCCCACCGAGCGCTTGCTGCAGTTCTCAGCTCAGGGAAAATGACACCTGGGAGAAAAATACGTGTATTTATTTATCTGTGTATATTTTAAATGTATGCAGGACCTTGAGCCTTAGAAGCAAGAAAGAGGGTGAGAAGGATTTAAAGACATGTGTTTCTGTCATGCTTGTGAGTTGTGCACAAATTTTCCTTCCCATATACTTTACAATAAGGCTTATAAGGAATGAGTGACTTTGCACCAAAGGTGCTGAGGGTTATGGTGTTGCTTACTGGAGGGGGCTGTAGGACCAGCTGTGTTGGTGCAGGTTAAACCAGAAAGCCAGACTGGCAGGTGTAGGACATTGGGCTAGGATCAGTGTTGTGCTTCCCGGAGCTGGGTACAGCTCTCTGCCCTGCATGGCATATGCAGTCCATGCAAACAGTGCCTGGTGAGTGTTTTTGTGGAGGATGTATATGTGCTCTCAGGATAGGCTCTGGGTCCCCATCCTATTCTAGAGTAATGCGTTCTATATTCCTGCTGCTGGCACTCTCTTTTCCCACCTGTGGATCCTACTCACAGGCTCCTTCCTTGCAATACTCCCTGCAGCTCCTGAGTCCCTGCTGCTGGCTACCTTCAATGTAAGGGCTTTGACTTTCTTCAGGAAGCTAGAGCAGAAAATGGAGGATATAGTAATAAGCTTGTGGTGCTGCTGATGAGAGTTGATGTGTCCTGGGCACAGAGTGCTCTGTGTGTGAGTGCTGCAGTGGTGGTAGGCACTGACTAATAGAGGTGCATGTAACTGAGAATGAGCAGTCTCAAGGATGGGGTAGGGTATCCTACTGAGGAGGTGAAGGGAGACTGACTGTGTGCCTGGGTTTTTGGTTATTTTTTTCTGTTGTTGTTCATGTGCTGTGCTCCCTTAGGATGGTCTTTTCTGCTGAACTCTTTCAACCATTGGTTCCCACAGTATTCAACATTTTTCTAATGTAAATGAGCTCCTTCTCAATGTCTCCCTTGAATTACACAATACTTGGGAAGTTCAGAGAAACACTGATTCCCTGAGGGCAGGGAATTTTCAAAACCCCTATGTAAGTAGCTGATGATCAAATCCTTGCAAGTTATTTGTCTATATCCTCGTTTGTCTCATTCACCTGACATTTACCCACACTCTCTCTTGGTGTGGCAGCAGCTGAGAGAGGCATCTGGTCTGTGTCAGCTTTTATCTGCCTTTTTTCTTCCTACTGTGCCTCATTATGTATGCTCACTAATTCAATTCAGATTTGAAAGGAAATACATGAGAAATTACTGGCAAGACATCAGCAGCTGCAGGAACTCCATGGGAGAAGAAATCTATGAACTAATGGACTTAGTGGCAATGTAAAACCTAGACATGACTGCAAATTACTTCAGCACATGCGAGTCTGAAAACAGAGAAGATCCAGGAAAATGGAAAGGAGTCAGAAGAAAAATATCTGTGAAGTGGAATTTTTCCTGCTCCTCTGAAGGCTGTAGATGTACTCAGAACACAGTAAGGCACCTTGCAGAGCAGGCACAGGCAGGACAACACAGTGGGTAAAATCCTCAGTAGTGCAGTGGCAAAGTACATTGCACTTGCTCACGGTGCCATGGGAGCTGCCACCAGGAGTCAGGGCATGGTGCCAGCAATGTCCCAAATCCCTGGGAGCACCTGAGGCTGCATTCTGGGTGCCTGCATTCCCCAAGTGCCTGTCCTGCGGAGCAGGAATATGGCTGTGAGGAGTTTGCTATGGCTGTCCTTTGCTTGGCACCTGTGGGATGGTTGGGTGTGAGTAATTACACACTTGGAGCAGCCTTACTACAGGTATAGAGACAGCTCCAAAAAGCACTCTGCCTAATTACACATTTCAGTGGCTGATGTCAGGATTAAAACAGAGACACTTCCCCTAGAAGATCTGTGATGCTCCCCAGTTTCTAAGAGTCCACCCCAGCCCTGGGGCACTGTGGGGCTGGGGACATTGCACATGCTGTGTTGCAGCTGAGGGTTCCCACTGCCTTTCTTCTTCTTTTTTGTTTTTGGTCGGGTTTTATTTTTTGTTTTGTTTTTGAGTCAAGTGACATAAATACTCCCTAGCACTGGGGAGCCACATTTATTTTTATAAGACTGAACTTCTCTCACCTCAATGTTTAGGGTAGTTTTCTAAGAGAACTGTGCTCACACAGACTTCCTGCCTCTTGCTGGTAGCTGGTTCTACCAGCTGGGACTCCCAGCCTGCCCTCAAGCCAGGAGATGGACTGGGAAAATGCCACAGAGGGATGCTAGGCACAGCCCAAGTGACAACAGGCAGCACACAGAAAGCCAGTTTAAGGTCACAGGTTCTGTGCTGCAGCTCTGCCCCTAATGGGGAGAGTGTTTTCAGCCGTGAGAAATGCTGCTCTCTTCAACCAGAGTTTGCATTTGGACAAAATGGAAAAAACAGGTACTCTCAGGCTATAGGGATGTGGTTCCACTGCCCAGAACCACCATACAAAGTGCTATCAGCATGAGGTAAAGCGACTCCTTAAATAACTTGGCTGAAATTAGCCCTAGATCAGCAATTCTTACAGTAGCCCTGTGCTGTAAGGCCACTATGAATTGTTCTTTTTATCTTGCTGATTATAATAGCAACAGCAAAGTTTTTCTTGGTGTGTTGTGTTTTTCTTTCTTAGGAAATATAAAAAAAAGATGGACCAGTGTTCTGCAGGCACTGTGGAGATAAGCATGTGTCCTTGTCCATAAAATGACATCTCTTCTGGCTTTTTTCCTAGTCCCTTTTCCTGGGGCGCTTGCCCAGCTCAGCTGGTGAAGTCCAGCATGATGAACTCCAATCCTATGTGATAGATTTGCCAGGAGGTGAGGCAGTGGGGAATGAGCATGGGGAAGCTTCTTTCCTGAGCAAGTCTTCCTGACTGATGTACTGAAACAGGAGTCCTGACACGGAAGCCATGCTGGCATGAGGATTGCAGCTCCAGGAAACCAGCTGGCCTCCAGAGCTGGGGTGTAGAGCCACCATCCCCACAGCCCACAGGGCATTCCCATGGTGTCAGCGTGGTCCAGGACAGTCCTGACATTCCCTCCTCTCCCTGCAGGTTTGGGACAAATGCCAGGGGGCAATGGTAAGCACAGAGGTAGCTGGGGCTCAGCCACAGGCTGTTTAATTGACCCAAGTGTCCCAGGCAATCCCAGAACATACCAGTTGCTCTGTCTTGCACTGGGAACCAGAATACAGGAAGCTACAGAGGTTTTTAGATGTCTACCACCATCCTCACCTTTCCATTCACCCCTCATAGCTGGGTTTGCTCATGGTACAGCAAGGGGGTTGCTAGCATTGCCAGCACTGTGCAGTTAACTACAGCTATAAAAATAGGTCAAATGCTTTGAATGTGATTACAGAACGGAGGTCAGGCCCATCTTACAGTGACTTCGGACTATCCAGAGAGAGGGATATTCCAGTCATCAATACGGGGATACAGATAGTACAGCAGGAGCAGAAGAGATGTCTGTGAGTCTTTAAAGAATAGAAAAAGGAATTTAAAACAGACTCCTTGGAATGTAACTTGAAAAACAGGCAAGTAGAAAAAAAAAGAAAACAAATGCAAATAATTTCAGGTTTCTATTTCTTTAAAAATGCTAATGGTTCAGGTATGTGATGAGCAGCTACTTTCTCTGAAAAGCGGGCTAAATATTAAAGCAAAGAAAAAGGAGAATGTATGTACATATGTATGCACTTTGAAAGCTTCCTGTTGAATTATGAATACCTTCAAATCATAAAATATAGAGCCTGTCAGTGGTTTCCATAGAAGTTTGAACATGCAGTTTCACTTGTTCACAGTGCAGTCTGTGTGTGCTATCATGTTAAAACCAGAGAGAAGCAAGAAAGACACAGAAACATCTTGTAGGTAAAAAAAAAAAACCCAAAACCCCAAAAATCTGGTTAAAAGACTGAGTAATTACTAATGGGAAATTCAGAGTGGAGAGGCATGAGGAACAGATTTCTCTAGGAATTGGCTTTTATCACACAACAGTCAATAGATGAATTGCAAGCAGTGAAGTTCTTCCTTCCCTTGGAAAAGTGGGGAGGTTAAAAACACAAAGGTTCACCTGTAGCAGCCAGCAGCTGCCCCGGTGCAGCAGGGATGCTGCAATGGGACACTGCTCTTATGCTGACAGAGGCAGGAGCTTGCACAGCCCTCCATGGGCATCAGCAGCGTAAGGACTACTGGGAATACTCGAAGCTGTCACGGGGTGAAGGGCATGACCCTGAGGAACAGTATATTAGGGACTGACAAATCACCCATAAACTGTAGGTTTAGCAGAAGGCAGCCCTTCCAGTGCTTCCTCCACACCATGCGTCCAGGATACTTCCTGTAGCTGGAGAAAGGATGTGCCAGGATGGGCTGTCACAGCTGTGGAACTGGGGAGATCTATGGAACGAAAGATATGGGCCTTGCAAGCAGCTATGGAGCCACAGGCAGGAGGGCAAGCAGGGCTGAGGATGTCATGACACTGGCAGAGTACAGCCAGGCTGGCAACAGGCACGGGACTCTTGGCAGCAGTGGGCTCTGCCCACCCTGGAACAACAGTCCTTGCTCCAGGCCAGCAAGCTGGGACCAGCAGGGGACAAGCCTGGATGTGGCCCCACCTGCAGCAGCAGCAGCAGCTGCTGTTACTTTAGGGATGCAGGAAGGGTGTTGAGGTTGCTGAAGACTTCCTCCCATGGTGGAGGATGCAGGATGGGGGGATGGTCCCACTGGTCTACAAAGCCTCCGCTTACAGTCACAGTGCCCAGCTGTGGGCTGATGTCCTGGCCCAGTCCCATTCCCAAGAAGGTGACTGATGACTGGGACTAGGGCTGTCCCTGGTGCTTCCTGCCCTGCTCCCTGGCTGGGGTGATGGGACAGGTCCTGTTTGCTGGGTCCTGCTCTGCTGCCCTAGGGAGCCACATGGCTCCCTCCTCCCAGACAGGCCAGGATCCCAATGACCTAGAGGGCCGTGGAAAATACAGTCTTATGAACTGCAGGGAGCAAGAAAAATTTCCAGCAAGAATTGCACGACTGAACCTCAGGTCAAGTCTGTTGTCTGTAATTCAGGGAGGAAAACCATGACAGGAGCTGGAGACAGGGTGCCCGGAGCAGGAGGGAGGTACTGCATCTGCAGGCACAGCCCGAGGAGCACAAGGGTCTGCTCAGGAAGGAAGAGCTGTGAGCAGCTCAGTGAAGAAGGAGGAGGAAGCAGTTCTGATGGAGACAGTGACCTGGATTCTCAGATCACTGAATTGCAGGAAGGCTTTGAGTCTAATTGAGCAGCCAGAAAAAAAACAAACCCAAAACAACAACAACAAAAAACCCTGAGTAGAAACTCAAATTAGAGGCTGGGGAGAAATTGGAGATCCTTCATACAACACTAAAGCTTTCTGGAAGGAGAAAAATGACGGCACTGTCTGAGAAAGCAACTTTGAGGTCAAGCTAGGCAACAGCTGAGGCTTTCCAAAGCACTGGGAAAATAATTCAGTTGAACAAGCAGAAAGTTTCTCAGCTGGACAATACACAGAAGCAGACCCAGTAGGCAAACCTCAACGTGTGGCCAAGGCAGGTGGAGACAGTTACATTGCTCTGGAAATCATAGAATAATTTGGATTGTAAGGCACCTTAAGATCAGCTGTGCTCTAACTCTATGGACAGCTGTGTGCAGCCTCAGTAAGTGGGAACTAGGTCATTCAGTAATTATATGTCATTTTGACATGTAGTCATATCATATGGGCATCATTTATTGATTTTCTTTGCTGCTAAAAAGGAAGTAGTTTGAAATGAAGCCATTAATATAGGGAGATATATGGATTTCTAGCAACAACGCGTGGAGATCTGAACAGAGTTCTACAAAGGAAAAACCTTGCTTCTTTGGAGAGTGTGTGTTCATGATGCCCAGAAAGGCCTTAAGACAAGGTATCCAAATGACTGGAAGACACAGGCTGCAGTACACCATCAGAACTCCACTGATGCAAACCCTCATGTGGATGCCCTTGCACTAGAGTGACTAGAGAGATTTCTGTCTAGTTTGTGTTTATGGCTATAAAGAGCAAGTTGAATTTGGTTTTTATTATCTGGATTCAATACACATCAGAGTCAGCTGGTTTAAAGCAGAGCCCTGAGGCCAGATGTCTTGTGATGTTCAGAGCAAAGCCCTTTCATGTAGCCATGCTGCCACCAGCCCCTCTGTGGCTTAACCTGCAAGCTGCCTTCTTTCTACCACCCTCATTTCTGCCAGAGAGGTAATTCCAGTTACCCCATCCTGTGCTGAGGGCAGACTGTGCTTGCAAACTGCAGCCTGCCCAGCACCACCTGTGTGTGATGGGCACCTTCCTGCTCCATCCTTGCTCAGCATGGTCCCTTTCACACCTGCCTATGCACAGCTGACAAGCTGATGGGAAATGGGGGGGAGAGCTCATTTCCCCAGGCTGGGTGCCAGAGAAGCAGGCAGCACCAAGCTGGGGAAAGGTGAAGGGAGTTCCTGGTTATGTGTGTCCAGAGGAGGCTGCTTGTGCTGTTCCCTTTACAGAAAGCATCAGGAGACACTGAAGCTGGAGTCTTGTGTGACTCCAAGGAAGATGTCAGAAGTACTGAGGGATCCACCAGCTGTCATCAGGAGAAAGACAGACGTAGCTGAGGTTGGTGATAGCACAGGCAGAATGATGCAGTTGCAGAGACCTGGCCAGCAGCAGAGAGTGCTGTTGGCAAGACAGTTCTTGCTATCAGTAAAAAGACATAGGTAGGCATCACTTCATCATGAAATGCTCTGGCTAAGCAGGTAAGTGCTGTCTGAGATCCCTCACACAGCACCAGAGGGGGTAATGCTGCTCTGTTCAGTCATAGCAAATCTGCCTTTGATAGCAGGGAGTAGCACCCAGTTTTCATCTGTCACTTTGCAAGTACAGAGAGATTCTAAAGAGGGAAAACAGAGCATCTAGAGAATCATAGCACTTGCTCATGCTTTTTTGTTTTCCTTCCTGATGGATCTCTGAATTCACCATCTCTTGTTCTCTATTCCCATCTCTAAGACTGAAGGTCTCTGGTACATCCTTATGTGCCCCTCTGCACTCTGGCTGCTGCTTCTGCATGGACTGGTCACGTGCTGCGGCTCTGTGTCTGGAAGCTCTGTCCAGTTTCAGGTACCTTGGGGTGTCTAAAGTGGTTGGTGGGCAACTGCTTATCTGCCCTACTGCCAGTACCTCCTCCATTTCCTGTGGGGCCTTCCTGTCTTCCTCTTTGGCTTCCATCCTGGCCCCAGAGACATACAAAGAAGTTGAAAATAATCTCCAAAATTTGAAGCATTTTGCTAGGGTTGTGACTGCTGAGAGTTCATGTTAAAGCCCCAGCTACTGTAGCAGTGAAGCAAGCAGAGAGGGCTGATGGTGCTGGGTCTGAGAACTGCAAAGCTCACTGGGACACTGAGAGGGCATTTTCTTCCCCTCCTTGAAAGGAAAGTGCTGGAAGGAAAATGATCAACTAGAAAAGTATGTTTGTGGGAGAAGGAATTTCGTGTTTGTGGGTTCAGATGCCTGGCACAAGCAATTTTCATTAGCCTTGGCAGGCAGGGGCACAGCACAGTGCCACTTCTTTGATTCCACTGGTTATCCAGCCCCATCAGGTGAATGAGGCCAAGGGTCTAAACAGGACAGGTCCAGTAGAGGACCTCCCACGAGGGAAGGACTTCTATGAGCTGTCCTTGCAACTTCTTTCATCTCTAATTTTGTTGCTTGTTTTTTGTTGGTTTTGGTTTTGGTTTGGTGGTGTTCCCTCCCCCCCACCCCGCCGTGCCTTAGCTTTTCCTTCTCTTTCTGCGAGTCTCTTTAAATATTCCAGTGTGTAATGCTTTCCTGACAAAAAATGTCAATCAGAAAGTAAACAGACGTTAAAAGCCTGCCATCATTCCGAAGTTCATTCATGGTGTGGGTGTAACCAGACCCATCTTTAACAACATGGCACACTTTCTCCCGTGGCTGCCTCTCTTACCGGTCATGGAAACAGGAGAATATTGGCTTTTTCCAGACCGTCATCATGAATCCTTGTGAGTAGCAATGACGGTCTCGGAGTGCAGTGCCAAGGTGATCTTTAGAGCTGTAAAGCCTTGCGTGTCCCCGAAGAGAGGAGCTGCACTGCGACCTGCGAGGATAGCAGGGACCAAGGCGGGGCCCGGGCTCCCGCCCGCGATGCGGCCCATGGGCGGTGCACGGCCCGGCCCTGTGCGGGCTCCGCGTCCCCCGCGCCGGGGGCAGCCGCGGTGCAGCGCGGCCGTGCCCGCGGGCTGTGAGCGGGGCGGGATGGCCGGGGGTGGCCGAGCGCCAGCAGTGCCCTGTCCCCGTGTCGCTGCCCTCGCACGGCACCCGGCTGCCTCCTGCCGACGGGCCGCTCCCAGGCCCGACCGCGGGCTGCAGCCCCACGCCAGAGCNTGAGGCGCGGGCCCGCAGTGGCACCTGCTGTGGGGGCCGGGCAGCGCCGGGGTCTAGTCGCAGTTTGCCCGCGATACGGGACCATTTAGCGCACTCGACCCACCACCCTCTGATGGGATTTCGGCTGGATTGTGAACCCTTCCAGCGGCAGTTCTGCCTGCCTGAGCACCTGGCCCGTTAAGCAAAAGGACACATTTCCGCAGAGACACCTTCCCAGAGGCTCAGCAGACGGCTGTGCAGCACTCACTTGGGGTGGTCTGCGTGGAGCCCTCATTCCGGTCAGAGAACAGCTGTAGCTTGAGAAGAGTTTACTTCCCAAGCCTGACCATCTTCAAAGTATCTTTGCAGTAATAGAAAGGAAACATTTCTCCTTTGCAGTTTTTACTTATTCTACTCATGCTGCAAGAGTGACCTCATGTAAAAAAGAGTGTTTCTTAGTGCTAGATATAGCAGTCATTTTATAACAAGTACTGGAAGATACCAGTAACAGGCTGCAGTCATCTCTGATGGATTTTGGAGAACGACAGAAAGTCTGTTACTGGTTCCCTTTGTTCTTCCAGATAAGTTATTCATAAGCAGGGCTCCTATGGCAGGTCCTGAGCCCACTTAGGCCAGACTGCTCCCTGTGGCAGGGGCCAGCCCCAGCTGTTGTGTTACCATGAGGCCATGACTGCATTGTTTAATAATTTTGCTTTTGTCTTCCTTTGCAGAACTGTTAAAACCAGCAGACATTCAGGCAAGCAGACCAGGACTGGGAATGCTAAATGTTGCACACTCAAAACCATATGAGCAAAGCATTTGTTTGCCCTCAAACCTAGGGAACAGCCTACTAACACAGGTGATGGATGAAGAAGGATGGGGTGCAGGAACTGGAGCTTGCTGGGAGTCTGGGAGGACCAAGGGTCTCTGGTGATGAGCACTTTGCCTCTTGGGTGCTGCAGGGGGTGGCCGCCCTTCTTCCCCATTTCATGCAAGGGAAGGTGGGATGCTGGGTAAGGATGTAAGAGGGGGGAAGGAACATGTTATTGGGCATCTTCCAAAGACAGATTTCATTTGCTTTGAAGATCTGTGCTCTCTTTTCTGTTAAGACATATGGAAATTGAGGGCATTGTGGCCTACAGTCATGTGGATGTTGGTTTTTCTGTTATGACTAAGGATTCAATACTGTGTAGTACCCTGTAATGTGGCCTGATAGGGCATCTTCAGTTTGCCACTGTAGACAAGTTTCTTTGATTGCTTTGTGACTAGTGCAATTGGAAACATATTCCAAACACAATGATGGGAAGAAAGGGAGGCCTCTATTTCCCTTCAGTGTTCTCCATGTGATCTGTCTGGATCATGCACAGAAACCATGCAGTTTTCTGTGGTTCTTTTGCATACAGCTACCCTGAGTGAAGTAAAAGACTCTCTGCTTTCTTGATCTAAAAGGAGCTATTCTTTCAAAGCATGGCGTTTTCCAGGGTTGTAATAAAAGTATTGTTGTGTTTTTAAAGGTAGAGCTTCTGCAAGTTCATAAGCAACAGTGTCATGGGATGTTTTCAGAGCAAGGTCTGCTCAACGTTTGCTTTACCTCCACAGAGATCATGAAAGTCTTGCTGTTGACGATATCCTGCTTCACCTCCAGTTGCTATTCCAGCAGAAGAGAGGTCTCTTGTGGTTCTATGTCACGTCCGCAAGCCCTTCTGGCTGCTGACCCATGTCCTTTGTGAAGCTGTGCCAGGCACTGATTTACCACAGATGCAGTAAAATGCTGCATCCTACCTTGAAATTCCTAGAGACAGAAAATGAATTTATAAGCTTTGGTCTGCAGGTGTCAACACACAGTCCTGTCTGTCCAGGTGGGAGAGTTCAGTCCTCTCCTTCGGTTGCACTCCGGGTTTCAAAGACCTGCATCAACATTTTTCAAGCCTGTACACACTTGAATTGGACCAGTAAGAAAACAACCACAAAACTCAAGTGAATGGACTGCGGAAAAGTCTTGAAAGAGCAAAGTGGAGATCCAGCAACTCTGTGTGTCTGATCCATTTTTGCTTTTCCATATTCTACTGATACCACATTCTAAAACTTTTTGTGCCACATTGAGCAAAGACACAGCTGGGGTGTCCAAACCAGGTGAGATCTGGCAGGCTGGCATCCCAGAGGTGCATGTACCACTCCCCTGTAATGCCTACTGCACTTCAAAGGCAGATTTTGTATTAGCTTTGAGACAAACTGCAAACTCTAATCCAGCCATGGATTTGGTACAGAGAACACAAAAACTTGTCCATGGGTCATTTGCCTCTTTTCCAGCTTTGGGAAAGGAAAACATAAGGGTCTCACACTAATGTGAGCTCAGTGATTTGAGAATTTTGCTGTACTTGGTGGCTCTGCTAACTGGGTGGCGAGATATCTCCCCTCTGCTTCTGCCCCTCCTGTTCTTTCCAAGCCCAAAAGGAGGAGGTAAGGACACAGCCTACCTCCTGGGTGCAGGCAAACAAAAGGGGAGGAGAGCACCATCCTTTGCTTGTGTCTCCAACAGCCTGGACACCAGCAGTGTGGAGCTCACCTTGTCCTTCCCCCTGGAAAACCAAGCAAACCAGACACTATTTCTGAGACACATTCTGCTCACCTAGGTTTAGGAGATCCACACAGGAGTAAGCAACACAAAAAGAGTGAAATGGGTCTTAATTTTAGAGATCTTCAGCTACCTCCAGCCCCAGTTTCTCAAGTTGGGACTTCATCCCCATTCATGACATGCTTAAAGCAGAGATCGGCTCTTCTTTCCCGTTCATGCAGCTCTGGGAAAACTGGCTGTACTTTGTTCAGAGAAGAATAAACAGCAACCACCAACACGGTCAGCTCATTTCTGCCATCATCACTGGTCTTGATCTGTCAACTGCTTTTGCTGCTTATTTGCTGGCAGAGAAACTCAAACCAGACGTCCTTTGGGAGATGCAAAGACAATAGAAGAAAACATTTGCCTGATGTCTGATGTTACCACAAAGAGCTGGCCAGTACACATAGAAATATTTGACTTATGATGGAAAATTTATGGGGAAATTGCAGGAATAGAACCTGTGCTTCGAAGGGCTTATCTGTTCCCTACCATATCCTCCAACTGTCTGAAATCAGCCTTTTCCAGCACACTCCTTCCCCTGGAGGAGGGTACCAGTCACAGCATCTCCCCTAGTCATTCCCTGTTTTCTATTCCCAATCCCAATTTTCAAACTTCCCAAATTAGACAGCGCTTCCCATCTGAGTAGTCCTGATGTGGAGTACAGTTTAAGCAGAAGACATTTAATGTTCAATCCTTCCTGGAGTTCTTCCTTAGGTGCATTTTGGCTCTTCCCTCTTGCACCAGAAACATCCTAGTTCACTCACAAGCTGCCACTGCTCTGTGCAGCTGCTGCTTGTTATCAAGAGGTCCTGATTATGTGTGAAACAAAATCTAGTTATAAAAGAAGGGGAAAATGTGGATTCCCTGGGGTTGGGCATGAGGCTGTGGGACTGTCTTAAACCCCTGGAGATTAATTTCTGGTTCTGCAAACAAGCTCTGAGTGAAAAACATTGCCTGCTGGAGCCAGCTACTCCCACCACAATTAATGTGTAGGAACTCGATGTATGTGAAGGTTGTGTCTCTGGAGGGATTGTGATGGACCACTGTCACTGCAGGAAACCTAGAAAAAGTGACATAGTAAGTCACCTTAAATTGGAAAAGTTAGGCTGTTTTCTGTGGATTTACTGTGGATTTAGAAACATTTAATTGTAATTTTATAAATATTCAGACTTACTGATTAGCCATCCAAGCAAATGGGTTTGCAATGGAAGCAACTGCAGATCAGGAGGACAATGTATGTGAGTACCAGCAGAGCTCATGCCACAGCAGCATAGGGCTGTGTAATTTGAAAGTCTGGTTACCCATCCCTCACCCTCTGTTGCACTAACCTGAACTTGTTTTGCAGTGGAACTCATGCAGGAAAGATATGAATGGCTGGTTTTGAAGTGGAAAGACAAAAGAACTTATTGATAGCACAAGGCAAAAGGCACAAACAGAGGGTGTGGAAGAAGTGTTTAAAGACACGTTCAGCAACTGGTATTCAGGCGTGAAGAAGAAATTCTGCAGTAAGCACAGGTAAGACAAGCTGTTCTATATTGGGGGGGGGAGGTAGTTGAGGGCTAACACCACAGACAGTCTCTTTTTCCAGAGGTTTGGAACTAAAGTACAGAAATTTCATATAGGGAAAACCAGGAACATAGAGCTGCCAGTCTCCTCCAGGCTGGAATTGCCACAAAATGGTATTTAGAAACTAGATAGATATTAGAAGCTTTCTCAAATACTGGGAAGCAGGAAAGAGATGGTCACAAAACTAACTTCAAGTGTATCCAGGATGCTGTTCAAATGGACAGGGGGTGTACTGGAAATTTGGAGTCCAAATATATAGATACTAGGACAACACAGTGTGCAAAAATCACCTAAAAGAACACTGCAAACAGGCCTAAAAAAGACTTGGTAATACACTGATCTCAGGGTCCAGAGGTGTCATTACAAAATAATGAAGTGTCACCTTGCTTTTCCTGACTCGAGAACACGCATGCAAATTACTCCAGGCTGCATTAACAAGCACGCGTAGACCTGAGACTACAGAAATATGTAACACATGCCAACCTAGCAGCCAAATGGGGGTTCAAGAGTCACAGAGGGCAGGGGAAGACTCTGGGTCACATTAAACTATGAGACCTTCTTGTTGTTAAAAGATGAGCAAAATTGGGAAGCGCAAGAAAACTGTTCACATTTTGCTGAGTTTTTAGATCTGAGTCTGCTAAATTAATGTTTTAAGTAAAATAACACACTTTTATAATATGTTTCCAACTAGTCATTTAACAGCTTTCCACAGATGGTCTGAAGTATGTATGAAAATATAATACAAGTGGAAAAATCCTTGCCTTTAGAGCATCCTTATGTGCTCTCTCATACACATACCTCCTGCATGTCCGGCAGCAACAGTTTAAATATTACGATTTTGTGACCATTGGTGGTTTTGTGGTGGTGAAGTGAGGCTGGAGAAGTGGAAGCAGGAGGTACAGAGCAAGAAAGAGTGACATTCTTAGTAGGAAAACAGAGTGTGCAAATGCAAGGGACTTGCAAGGAAAAGTAAGGGAATCAGAGAAGGTGGTGTTAGCAGCACTCAGTTTATCTGGGAAAGGATAGGGGTTGGCTGAGATGCAAGGGGGAGAGACACCCATCAGGAGTGGGGACCAGCAGAGCTGTAGATGTTAGCTGAAGCCCTCCAGGCAGATGAGGTGGTCTCCAGAAGGTCTCCCAGGAGACATTTGTGTCCTTCACATGGGAGGAAGAAGTAGACAGGGTTGCTGGAGACTCCCATGTGGAGAGGGCAGGGAACAGATGGTAGCAAGGAAGGATGAATAATATGCCTGGGGTGGGAATAGAAGGAGGACACTGGGGTCCTGGTCCAAGGGTCTGTGTGGAAAGAAAGAAGGCATCAGAGAAGAAAAGCAATTCCATAAGACAGGAAGGAATACAGCTTCAAAGGGTATTTGCAATTAATGGTGTCAGAAGCAGCAACACAGCCAGAGGGATGGGGATAGAGATGGAGGAATGAGAGGCTGTGAAACTTAATGGTGCAAGCACTGGCATAAAGGTATGGATCAGGGTTGTTAGGCTGAGGGTAGAGTTAGCTGTGATGCTGCCTGGATTCTCCCATTCAGGGGACAAGGAAGAAGAAAGGTGTGTAAGGGTGGGGTTTAGGGACAAGGGGAAATTATAAGGTGCTTGCCATGGAGAGCTTGATAAAGGAGCCTGGAAGAAAGTGAGGATATGGAGCTGTGAAGGATTGAGTAAGACTAAAGAAGGTGGTAGAAGATACAGTTTCTGGGGTATTTGGATAAACAGGAGCAGAGAATGGGAAATGCTGTTGACTGTATAAGAGCCAGGGAGAGTACAGGAGAGGAACAAGCCTGGCTCAGACCTGAGAGAAGCTGGTGGTACCCTGCACAGGGGTAGAAGAGAAGACCTATGTGAAGCAGTAGCCTGAGGTGGTGGGCAGGGGGTCTAAAGTGAAGGAAACTGTAGGAGGACTGGGAGAGAGGATGGAGCAAGAGGTGCTAGGAGAGAGCACAGAAGATATGAGTAGTAGGGAGATAAAAAGGAAGGAAAGGGTACAGCAGTACAGCAAAGCTGTGTGTGGCTGAGGAGTGCAAGAGAAAAGGGATGGGAGTCAGACAGCAGAGGTAGTGTGAAGGTGGAGAGGATGGAGAGATGGAATTATTCCAAGGTGGGAGGGAAGGGGAGAGACAAATGAATAGGCAAATTATAACTAATGCAATAATTAACTGCTACAGCAGTAATCTGATTGTCACCCAAAAAAAGAGGATGAGGCAGGGAGTTCGTGAGTGAGGGGGAGGCATGCTGAGGCTGGCAGGGGAGCAGAGGAGGGCTGAGCCCAGTGGAGTGCAGAGGCAGCGTGGCAGGGAGCAGCAGGAGCAGATGCAGGGGCTACAGTTCCTATGGCAACATATGAAGGCAAATGCAACAAGTGTGCCAACATGGCAGCATTAGCAGGGGACAGCTCGGTGCATTTCTGTGTCACACTCCTCGGGGTGGGAGTGGAGCCATGCACCATCCCTGGGCACCAGGGCAGCAGGGCTCTGCCCCTGCAGAAACCAGCACAAATTACTGGCAGGTTTTGAGGCCCGGCCCCCTCACTGCTGCTAAATGGGTGTCTTGTGCTCACTTTCTCCAATCCTAGGCATCCCAAAGCCCAGCAGAGTGAGAGCTGTTGAGCATCTTGCCAGCAGTGAGGTGCCTGTATGCCACATGGCGAGGGGACAGCTCTGCAGAGAGCAATGGGAGAGTGAGCATCTCCCCTCCTGTCCCTCATGCCCATGTGCCATGGGGCTGGGGGCTTGAATCTCCCATGTCCTGGCACATACCTCCAGGTACCTGCAGTGTGTAGGTGCCCTCCAACAGGGCTGTCATAGTGTGAGGCCAGTCTGCCTACAGCAGGCAGAAAAAGCACATGTTTTTCACAGGCTGAGGCCTTGTTTTTCACTCATTAATTTTTGGCAGGGTTTCCCCTTCCTTTCCTATAGTATCCCTTGTAATTAATCAGCAGTTTGGGTCTGCAGCTACTCCACACCATTGTGCTCGTGTCTTACGCTAAACAGCTGGAGACAGAACACAAAGGCAAATTTTCTTAATGCTCTGCCACTTGGACAGACAGAACATCTCTGCAGGGTGTCCAGCAAGGATGCAGCTCCTTTTGCCTTTACGAGGAGGTAGCTGACAGGAGGAGGCCGACCCTGACAGGCCATGCTGTCCGTTCTGCTCCCACCCTGGGAACTGCCTGCCCCCGCCGGAGATCCCTCCTGCCCCCGCCGGAGATCCATCCTGCCCCGCAGCAGCGCCCGGGCTTTCCGCGGGCTCGCAGCTCCAACAGCAGAGGGAGCTCCGGGAGAGGAAAATGAGCAGGCGAAGCCTGGCAGGAGCAGCCCCGGGAAGGAGGGAGGCGGGCAGGGGTTGGACAGAGGTAACTGCAGGCTGCTCTGCTGCACCAGGTAGGGAGCTTTTAACAGCATAAAGGGGTGAGGGGAAGAGAGGCCTGAGAGCGGGAGTAGTTGAAAAGCAGCCACCGTGGAAACAAAATGCCAGGAGAAATTTAGGTATAAAAAGACAAGCAAAAGATGTGTCTGGGTGCTCTTTCTAAGATTTACAACTTAGGCTAACTTCAGGGTATCTTGTGCTAAATAGCTGTAAGGAGGATGAGGATATCTTAGTTACTTGGAGAGTGTTCTCTGTATTTCAGTGCTGAAAGGTCTGGCTGCATTTTTTTCTAGGAGAATGCCCCATGTTGAACACTGTTCTCATGTCAAATTAATTTCAGAAAGTTTCAGTGACATTTTGAGAAACTCTAGTGCCATGGGTTCACACCAGGATCAAAGGAAAGCAGTGAATATGCCTTTGTGGCAGTGGAAATGCACCCATTGGAAGTTGATGGCCATTTTCTGCCACACTTGGGATGACAGCAATACCAGCCAGCCACATCACAGCCCCTACAAAGCCAGATCGTGGCTATGACTCTCTAGCCACAGAGATCTGAGCAAGGAAATAAATATGTTGGTCTTTCCATCCCTTGTTCTCTGTGGTCCTGGGTACAGCACAAGAGCAGGCATGATTCATTCTACAGTCTCTGGGCAACCCAAGGGAAAATCACCTGCTAATTTCAGTTTCTGATGTCAGAACATATAATTAACCTGACAAAGCGAAACGTTATTTCGGGTTAAGGCGTGATCAGACCTTCCTTCTCCCTCTACCTATTTCCAAATGGTAATAAGTTTAAGGTGTTTGAGGCTGGGGGAAGTACATGTTTTGTGGTGGCTCTACCGTGTTGGCAGTGAATTTGCTGCTCTGTATGCCCTGTAATATATAAAAATATTACCAGTGCTTTCTCCAATTAATTTATATTCAAGTTAAATGCAGAGAAAACAAATTATTTGGACATTAGAGTAACCTTCTTCCCTGTCATTGCATGTGTCTGCAACACTCCTCCTTTGTATCAGTGTTTGGAACAGGAAATGAAGCAGGTTTTAAAATTAGCATGCTGAAGGCCATGGTGGCTGTGCATAGGAATCACAGGAATACTTGGAATCTTTAAGGTGTGTAATGTTAAAGTGGATAGTGTGATGCTAGACTGACAGTGGATATTTAATTGTAGAATCTTTAGTGACTAGAATACTTTGGTTTACTGTCATTGTATTTGAAAAAGTATTGGGAAGAGGATTTCAGAGGTGAATTTGTATCATGTTGTTGCTATGTTTTCCCTTGGGTAGAATTGCTAGAATGGAAGATTGATTTTGTTTGATCTGTAATATCTACTCATAACTAGCAGAATGTGCTGCATTTAAAGTAAAAAGATTAATATAGCCCATTTCAAGCAAAATCAACTTCTTTTAGTGCTGTGTTGGCAAGTCTGGGTTCCCAAACTCCCAAGCACAAAAAAAGAGCAGCCCTTTTGCAGCTCTTGAGGTGGAAAAAGAGCTCCAAGTACCTCTGGGTCCCAGATTAAGGAGCTCCATTTTAAAATACGAGTTCCATACTCTTCTTCTACAAAATGACTGGTAGTTTCTTTGCTCCATGGTAAAATAGGAAGGCAGAAAGAAAATGCAGCATGTAAGAAATAAATGATATATTATTCCCTTATACCTTTTTTTTTTTCCTGCTGTTTTTGCCTGATATTCCTCAAATTTTGGTTTTTTGGTGGTTGGGATTTTTTGTTGTTTTGGTGGTGGTTTTTTTTTGTTTGTTTGTTTTGGGTTTGGGTTGGGTTTTGTTTTTTTGGGGGGGATGTTTGTCTGGGTTTTTTCTGATCTAGTTCGGTGAGCCCTTAATCTTTAGCCATTTGAATGGCTGGAGATCAGTCATTTGCAGGCTCAGAGCATTTTGGTCCCACATATGTTCTTTGCTTTTCCTCCTGCTGCTCAGAAAGCTTTGCCCAGCTGTGCACCTCATTACGCCCTTGTGGCTAGGCTATTTTAAGGAAACTTCTTCTAAAGAAGTAACAAAATCAGCAAGTTCTAACTATTGTACCTGTGTGATTGGGGAAGTAAAGGTTAAGTGCTAGCACAGGTACAGCTCAGCACTCTGAAGATAACTGGCTTGCCATTTCTTTAAAGGCCACCATTGTCCTGGATCCAGGTAAGGCACTTAGGTTTTGTGTCACTCCATCTGCACATGGAGCCACAGCCATTTCACTGAGAAAGCCAATTGAGATCTGAAGGGGAAAGAGGGGCTATCAGGCATGATTTGAAGAAAGAAATAACAGTCTGAAATGACCCAGGGAAAGCAGGGAAATTGTTCCAGAGAGCAGGGCTGGACAAAGCATGACAGCTGAAAACTTCTTTTGGTCTTATCCTGCTAATTCTGATTATGCAGGTTTTTAATTTGTATTTCCTATTCAGTCTCCATCCTCAGCATTTCGTGTTTGTGGAAATGGTGGCGAGCAGAAGAGGCAGAGATTATAGAAGCAGTAAAGTGCAAAATTAAGAAAATAGGAAGAGCTAAGTAGATTAAGTGGACAAGCAAAGACTAACCCCCGCTGCCAGACCGCCAGCTCTAAAGATCTGAAGGTACGCAACGTCTCCGCAGTGATTCCTGCCTGGTGCTCTGCTGAGTTGGGCTCTGAGGATAAAGATCCATGTTATCAGCCACTACATTTGACTGACACAAGGCTCTACCTTGGGCTGGCCAAGTAATGCACAACCTTATTCTTGCTTCTGCTAAAATAAAGCCCTGCCCAGGAAAGCTGCAGGGTGAAGGGCAGGTTTGCCTGCCATTCAGTTTATGGCCTTCCTGCCATGCCTCCCATCTCATATGATGCTGTGTGTTTTGTGACTTTATAGTCCTTTATTGATAAGTACAGAATGAAACAGATTGGCCATCTGTTTGTATATCCACTGGATGATTTTTGAGAACTCATGAAAACTAGGTCTTCTGTGTAATCAGAAGCAGCCAGCATGGGTTGTTCCTGCCATTACTTGAAAAACTTTGCTGAGCTGCAGTGTGATAACACACACTGCTTACAATGCATGCCATCATGGCTGCTGCTCTTGTTTCAAAATACAAAGGTACTTGCTAAGAATGAGGCCTCATCCCCCAAAGTTTTAGAAATGGAACTGCACATTGGGTGACTGACATATTATCACAAATGAAATAAAAGAACTGGTGAGCAAATTGTGGCATTCTGGATGTAATTAGAAACTGCTGGTTACCTAAAACAGTCATTCCCTCCTTTTTTCAGCACAAAGACAAGGTAAGGAGTGACTTTTTTCCAGCCAGGGAGTTCAGAAGTTGGGAGAATCCCAGCCTGAATAAGCTGGCTTGCAAGGCCTCCAAGAGTCACTGTGCTTTTAATACAGAGGCTGCTGTGCCGAGTGTTTGAAGACAAGCATAATAGCGAAGTATCTTCAGAAAACTGGTAATATGTGTCTGGATAATTGTTTATAATGGAGTTATATAGTGGCAAAGAAAGTTGGTTAGCAGGAATTAAAAAAACAAAATAGATGGAATTACAAGTGAACCTACTAGGGACATAGTTTTGGAATGCTTTTTATATTGGAAAAACATGCTTTTTTTCTTTTCTTCAATATCTTTGGGATTGTCAGTAGAAATGTATCTAAAGGAGGTTTGTCTGATAATTTGGCTAGACTTTCTGAAAGCTTTGACAATTTGTCCAATTTTGTTTGACAAAATTTGGTGATGGGGCAGACTGAGCTGCAGCAGTCTGGTAGCGCAGGATCACAGCCCCCGGGTGACAGGCTTCCCTCTCCTGTCTGCAAGAGCAGAGCCCCTGAGCCCCACACCCCATGGCTGGCTCTCCACAGCCAGCTGTGGGCATATGCAGAGCAGGCCCTTGCCAACATCTGCCTGCAGGGCAGTAAACCAGCTGCCAACACATTGCCCAGTTTTGCCTGGAAAGTCAGCCTCAGTGCCGCTACGACGGGCGCGTGGCACAGGGGTGTGTGGCACAGGGGTGGCACTAATGGGCGTGGGGGGTGGCGATGGCAGATCGGGGCTGACAAATCTGACTGCATCCCCAGCCCCATCTTCCTGCCCGTGTGTCCTGGGTGAACATCACAGGCTGAACTGTTCAGCACTTAGAAACACTCTTCCTTGAAAACCGGTGGCCAGTAGCCAAGAGAAGTGACTCATATGCATCCTTCTCCGTATTTAAACTGGAATCTTCCCCTTCATGCTTTGCCCATTCCATGAAGCCAAATTGCCCTGTTTCTGGAGAAGGGAAAGCCAATTCCCCGCCTGTCTCTCTCTTCTATGTAGCCATCCTCACTTCTTCCCAAGTAACTACCTCAGCTACTTCTTAATCATAGAATCATAGAACAGTTTGGGTTGGAAGGCACCTTTAAAGGTTATCTTGTCCAATCCACAATATCAAAATTCCCCTTCATCTTAAATTTGCTTGGGAGAAAAATTTGTCAGCCCACTCAAAGCCAGGACTGAAGTACTTCCCAGTATGGAATTTTCTCACTGTTTTCTGATGAACCACCAGCATACTGTGTTTTTGACACCATCTCTTCCTTATGTTCACCTTCTTCTGGTGTTCCTTTTGCACCTGGCTCCCTTGGACTGAACCTGGACACCTGCTGGACAATATCATCCAGGCATATATGAGATGCACAGTATGGCTGTTGGAATGAAAGAGGGAAAGTACTGGAAATCATCTCAGAATAAATGGTCAGCTTTCAACCTGGCCAAAACCATAACTCTATTGGAGGGCTATATTTTCTAAAAATTTTTAATGAAATGAGAATAAGGATAACAATAAGGTTGAAAAATATTATATATTTGGCTACTCAAGGTTATGGAATTTGAAAAATTGAAACGAAAATACAGTTATAAAACCAAACAGGATTGGTTTATCCTGTGAGGCATATGGCTGCATTGCTATTGCTTGTTAATGTAATTACTAATTCAGTTCTCTGAGGCACAAATCAAAATAACAATATTAGTTTATTTAATTGTAAAGGGCCAATGTCAAAACTCTGCAAGTGGAAAAAAGCCATTTTCCCCCCACAGCCTCTGTTTTCTGGCATCTCTTTTATCATATGGAGTAACTTGGAACTGGCTGACTTGTACTTCTGTCTAGAGACTATAGCAAGATAACAGAATGGCTGGGATTTATATTTGCCCCAAACTGAGCTCTTTTAGATTTATAATTCCCCTCCTCTCTTTACTGTCCTACCTCAGCATGTCCCAGGTGGTCAGAGCCAGAAACAGCAATCTAGAAAGAGCTGCCCAAAACACTCAGACTTGAGCCTGGGGAAGACCAAACCTGAAACACTGGGAGAGGTCTCTACTAGAGAAGCTTGAAAGAGAGAGTGTAGAGAGGTTTAAATTAAAACCCATTTGTGTTACCTCTAAATACATATCAAAACAAGGGAAGAAAAAGAACAAACCAAAAACCAAACACGCAACCCAGCATATGTTCTGTAGGAGGTAAGTCCTTCACACTTGTGTTTGCCCTGTCAGAAAGGGAATCTTAATTGGATCTGGATCTGCCCAGTTCCAGGTGTCTTCTCTCTCAGGTCCTCAGAGCCATTTGTTTGTTTTGCTGGTGTGCCTCAGCTTGGCAAAGTATCTTGATTGCTAAGTGAATGTGGATTCAGCCAGCTCTGACCAGCTCTGGCATCTGAAAAAATCCTTTTTTCTTCCGCCTGAATTTCTCTGCCAGCTGCCTTTGAGTCAGGATTTCCCAGCCAGCAGCTCTTGTTATTATCTGTTTTCACTTGCCTTGATGTTTACCAGATTGGACTGCTTTTATCTCTATTAACCCTCCCTTACTGTGGAGCCCCAGTATTACACACCCTACGTGCCTTGGCCACTGGGTCAGAGCAGAAATAAGTAAGTAGATAATAAAAGCACCTTATTGAGGAAACAGTGAGGTCTAAAATGCTGGCCAAAAATAACACAAGTGATGATCTCAGGGAAGAAAATAACTGAAAGGCCAAATTAAGGTATTAAAAATCAAAGCTTAAAATAATTGACAGCTCATTAGACTGAATCTGAGCTCTGCTAAAACTCCCCGCCAAATAAAAACTCTGGTATGAAAATAGTGCCGAACAGCTGAGAGCAGGACAAGCTGGCCTGATTTTTTCTGGTTTCAGAAGTGAATTGTTGCTAAGAAGTGCTTTCATTTGTAACCTTAGATACATCGTACAGTCATTTAGACCAGAAGGTCTGATTAAAAATGCATCTAAAAATATAAAGAGGAAATTCTCAATCTTTAAAGGGCCATAAAGCTACTCTGAACAAGTACCAAAAGATCACTTCCCATCTCCTCCAGTTCTTGAAAACATGGGGAGGAAATAAAATATGGAAAAGATGAGCTCGTATCTTTTTTAATTTTTTCTTTATTTTTAAATTCCATTCTTGCTCAAGACCAATATATTTTTAAAGGTAATAGATTACATCCAGTCCTAGTTAAAAAAACCCGCAGGTCTAGTCACTTGTCGGCTCAGTGTTCAAGACATACTTAAGGGTATCAGTGGCTTTTCAGTTAAAGGAGGAAAAAAAAATTCTAATGGATTTCGGGGTGAGGATCAGGGTCAGTTCGGCTTCTTCCTCAGTGTGCTGTGTTCAGCCTCTAGAGCCGCCGTGGAGGAATCCGTCCCTGCGATCCCAGCAGTGCCGCCCCCAGCCCAAGCTAAAGCTGCTTTCGACTTTTTGGTTCCCTCAAGGGCTCAAGACAGACAAATAAAATAACTTTCCTCCTTCCCCCAGGTAATAGTTTAATAATTAAGCCACGCAATTTGAACTTGTCGCTGTTTGATTTGGCTCACGCACTACGTTCCCTTTACCTGCGCACCGAGAACGCCCCACGGGCTTTGCCGCCCGGCGCTTGCCTCCCGCCGCGCCCCGCGGCCACGTCCCAGCGCTACCGCGCGGCCCCG
>VWZW01004122.1:715120-787689 GCA_013397115.1 Edolisoma coerulescens
CGGAGGGGCCGCGGGGAGGGGGCGGCATCTTCACCGGCACCCCCGCCGCTCTCTCCCTGCGCTTTCCGTCGCGCTTCTCTTTATCTTTTTCTGCGTGCAGACCGGCCTGGGCCGGTTCGCTGGTGCTGCCGGCAGCGCCGGTGTGCCTCGGGGGCACAGCTGCCGGCGGGACCCGGGGGCGGCTGCGCTCGTCGCGCTGTTCTCCCGCGGGATGCGCATCCACGCAGGACGTGCCCGCATGGGCGGGGGGCCAGCGGCGAGAGCGGGGCCGGCCCGGCGGCGGGTCTGGGGGGGCAGCGGGGTGCTGGGGAATGCGGCTGGAACTGCGAGCCCCGTTCGAGGCCAGTGGGGTTGGATCCGGCCCCTGTGGGGGCCGCCAGCTGTGCGGCTTTTGTGTGGGGTCAGCTGTGTTTCGTGTTGCAGCACAGCAGATTAAAGGGGCCCCAGCCAGTCAATAAAGCACATCTTCAGGGCAGAACTAGCCCTTGTCAGATAACCATCTCTGGTTTTTCGAGGCGCGTCTCCTCCCTTCCCCCTGCTCCCCAGTACGTGGCAATACCGACTCCTGCTCCTGTAGGATCCCTGAGCTTGGCACAGCAGCTCCTGTCTTGTAACCTCCATTTCCCCCCGTCACAAGTGCTGCCACTGCTCTTAAACAAACACGAATTCAGACGCAGAAGGCTTGTGACTTGCCCAGCATCCTTTAGGGGAGCTGGTCTGCGGTCACTGGGGGGATTCAGGCTCTGCGTTTACAGCACGCCTGCAGCCCGTGGCACTTGATCCTCTGGACGCTCCCAGTGTGTAAAAGCCATGAGGAAGGTTGCTCAGACTTGAAAATGGAGGACGGTAGTGGTGGTGGTGTTGTTTGGTGGGTAAGTCTTAGCAGTACTTCCTGTAATGGTGGTGCTGAAAGTGATGTTTTACTTGACTCAGCTGCTGGTGCAGAGAGCACTTTGGGGTACCTGCTACTCATAAGCATTGCCAGTTATAGCTTTAAAAAAACCCCAAACACTGCAGGGAAGTATTTTGGGTTTTTTCAGCGTTATGTCTGTCACCGTGAAAGGAAAGGATAATATTTTCTGTTTCTAAAACTGAAGCTGGGGGATGGCTATACCCCCTTGTTTGGAAGAGAGGGCTTTAGGATGTGAGAAATTTGCATGAACAGGGCTGAGATTTTTAACCTATAGCTCTGAGCTATCAAAAAAGCTCTTTCATGCCAGATGGGGTAGCTAAGTCGGTTTCTCTGTGTTGCTTTTATTTCTGTCTTGTTTGTTGGTTTTGATGGTGGTGTTTTGTTTTGTTTTTTCCCCTCACCTCTTCCTGGAGGCAAAGGAAACCCCCTTTCTTCAAACTTAGGGTAAGGTTAGTGTTGTGTTATTTGCTCTTGATTGCCATCTTAAATTAATTCACCAAGCCTTACTTGGGGCCAGGATCCTATTCATTCTTTGTGCCTTACAAATGCCCTATAAACCTTTTATTGTTAGTTGAAACTGATTCATGAGGTCCTCACCTAGGAATATGCTTCTGTGGCTGTATCTTCTTTACACAATTTTTTCCTGTGTCTCTAGGCAGGCATTGCCTTTATAGTAAACTCATTTGGTGCTTTGCCTGTATCTTGCTTAGTGTCAAAAATACTTGTTTGTTTGCTGTGTCTGTTTTCTTGCACATAATAGCAGGGAACATTAAATAGATGCTGTTATTTGTAATTGTGATTATTTCAACAGGAAAGCTTGAAAGTTTACAACGGCTATGTGAGGTTATGTGGGGAAGGGAGCAGCATTAAGCTGTCATTTGTTTTGTAAGATCCAGGTATGAACAGTAGGTATCTCTAGCAGTCCTGACATCCTTGAGGGGATGGTAATCTGTCCGGTGTGTTGAGATCTGGAAAAGGAATTCTAAGCAGCAGTACCAGCAATGGAGAAAGTCTGTGTGCTGCAGTCAGTGGAAGGTAATTATTAATAGGAACCAACCTCTATAATAACAATGCAGAGAGAGTGAAAGCACTTGGATGCTTGCCCTGGAAAGATTAACTAGTGAACATTGTACTAACACATAGCTGTACACCTGAAATATAGTTCTTGTATTCCAGTTCTTTCTTAGCCCTTTGTGCCTGTTGCCTCCTTCTCTTGTGTAGCAATTCATAAGTGGTGATACAGAGATGCCACAGCTCTGCCTCCTGTTTATGGACAGTTTTCTTGACTGCATGCCTGGATAGTAGGGAGGAAAAAAGCTAATGCTGTTTGTGCTGGGAGTGCAAAAGGTCCTGCCAGCGACAGGAGGATAAGAGAACAAAGGCTAGTGGAGAAAAGGGTATGTCCATCCCCGTGGTCAAGGGCACTTGCAGCTGCGTGTGTTGTAGCTTGGCGCAGTTTTATAAGGAGGGACTGTACTGAACTTTCCTGCATTGAAGTTGATTCTTTTAAATTCTCTAGGTCTTCCCATTCCTTCTATCTATTGAGGTCCCATTCAAAGTCTGTTAAAGCCAGTGGGAGTAAGTGGATTTTGAGTCGGGCCCTGTACTGCTGGCTGAGTTTGTGACCTGCTGTGTGTTGTCTGATGGCACCAGCGGCTGTCTCAGGTCCTGCTTCTGCCGCAAACTTGGGGGTTGGCTTGGGATGCGGGCAGGCAGAGTGCTGACTCAGCACCTCAGCACAGGGGCTCCCTTTGCTCTCTCCCACACCTCTAAGAGCCAGAGGGGAGTTTTGATACAGGTACATGGACACTGTGATCACTGAGTTAGTGTCCTGAGGCTTAAAGCACTTAATCTGTGTGGGGCTGCTGATGGCTGTTTTGCTGAGAAGTAGCTTGAGTCACAAATGAGGGAACATGAGGGAACTCAGTAAACAAGTTTCTCAACTGGGTGCCAAAAAAAAAAGGGAGTTCCAGTGTTAGTATTTCACAAAATAATGAACTCCAAAGGTCTTCATTTCCTTTCAAAAAAGCAATCTTTATCTTCCAGTTAATTCAGGAAGTAGCTGTAGATCCCTAAATATCATAAAACACAATTAGCAATATTTGTTATACTCAGATATTACATATAATAGCACAGTAACATTAACAAAACCTGCTATTTCAGTTTCTGCTATTTAAATTTTTCCATTTCTTGCTAGCATTGAAGTAGAGCTGCACAGTTCTCCTTTTGTGTTTTTTTTTCCCTTCTTCCTGTTTTATTTATTTATTTATTGTTTCTTGGTGGTGGGAAGATTATATCCTAACCAACATAAAAAGAAAAAGCTATTGCTGTGTTAAGAAAAGTGGAAATATTTTTCTCTAGAAACCTTACATTTAGATAAAGACTTGTCTGTGCTTTTGCATAACTGACATTTTAAACATGTGTTTTTTAACTAACAGTGAAGAGTCTGTGGACTTCACCATGCAAAGACTTGTGTCTGTGACTGATTTTCCATGTATGTATCGTTTCATGAGTCCACATGCATGCATGAGGCTCTCTGGGGTCACACTAGTGCTGCTTGCTCTTGGAAGTGTTTATTCTTGGTTGTGATGATGAGGTGCTGCGGGTCTACACAGGGCTGAAATAGGAAGAAAGATGTTTGTGAAATGCAGGTTTCTAGCAGCTACTGGCATTATAGTTTTTGAAAACAATTGTAATCAGTGTTTCAGGGCTATCCGGTGCCTCTCACCTTGAGAGCACTTTGAGCTACGTTTTTTAAAAATTGACTTGCTTGCATTGGGGATGGGTTTGGCTCAAGATCTTTTGGTCTGAGCAAATTGAGTGCAATTTTCTTTTAACCATATAACAAAGAATAGGTACCAATTGCTTGCCAAACAATTTCTCCCCTCAGAGATTACAAACAAATTTAGGAAAGAACAAAGCCAGGATTTCTAGTGTTTAACTTCTTGAGAATCGTCTTGGGTTTGGCATGTTAAAAAGAAAAGTGCATCACAAGTCAAGTTGGCACCTAATACTGTCAGTAATACGAATTTCCACGTCATTAATTTTAACTGACAGTGCTTCAGTCTTTCACCACAAATTTGTTTAATTAAAAGAATTGAAGCTCTTTTCATTTATTTCTATATTCTCTTTAGCCATAGGAAGAACAGGTTCTTGTGCCCCTTCAGGAAATGGATAGGAAGAGAAGTGAAAAGACATTCCTGTAGCAGCTGCCAGAATGTTCAGGGAGATATCCTTGGAAGGAGAAAACTTGTTTTCTTGAAATCAAGCCAGCAAAATGCCACTTTTGCCCAACGCTTGGGAGGCAAGCAGTAGTATGGGAAGAAAGTATGGCTGCACCAAGGACTTGTGTGTTAGAACTGTTTTAAAAGAAAAACCTTAGTTTTTGTTCTTCTTCCTCTTCAAGTATAAATCAGGATACAAAACCACATTGTTCATGTAGCCTCCAAATTAATTTTCCTTCTTTCCACTTGAGCTCTTTCCTCAGAAGTGATTAGTTCTGAGACTGAAGTAATTGCGACATTCAAGACTTGAGAAGCAATCGTGGTGTAAAATACAGCCACCCTTAGGGGAGGAGGAAGGATTGTTGTTGCTCAGATATTTTTTCTTTTCAGACGCCCTTGTTTGTTGAAGGTAACTCTTGATTAAGAAGCAGAAAGAAATATACAGGCTGAAAGCATGTGACATCCAGCAGTGGGTGAGGATAGGATTTTTGTTTATTCATCATGGTCTTGCATTTTGTATTGTGTGATCAGTAGGAGTAGTCTGGTTCTTGTGATCTGCCTTGCTCCTTGTTAGTGTTAAAAAAAAGAAGAAAAAGAACCCTCTCTATATGGTCATCTTGTCAAAAGTTAGGCATCTCTGCTTTGAAGACCAGAAAATTGCAGTGGAAGGTTTCTCAGACCTAAGGGGTGGGCACTACAGATAGTTAAATGCTGTTGTTACCTTTTCCTGTCAAATATCTCTTCAAACTGTTTGCTGTGCATATAAATTTGGAAAAAAAAGAGCACAGTTCCCAAACTAGAGTTTCAAAATCTCTCTATTCATTTGCTCAGGATTCTTCTGTCTGACTCATATCTCCTGATGATTTCCCCTGCATGGTTAGACCATGGATGAGGCAGACCACAGTGTTGCTGTTTTAGATGTCTTACCTGTGACACTCACATGGAGCTGGTAAATATGATGTGACCATCTGCTGGAGACCAGTGATGCTCAAGATGAACCCCCTCCCTGCATTCATTATGTAAAGATACAGAGAGAAAGGAAAAAAAACCCAACATGAAGGCTCATCATAGTCCTGATGGAGCAGTGAGACAGGCTCCTACCTGTCCTCATGCAACCTCATGGCTACAAAGTCACAGCCAAGATACAGGTTTGTCTTTTTTTCCTCTCTTGAACTTCATTCTTTACAAGTCAGCATTGAGATAAGTTTCTTTATAAAAGGTATTTCTGATTGCCCTTGGGTCCTATGGAAGCCAGGGCTGCCACACCTCTAGTGTTTTCAAGTCTGGCCAATGGCACGGATACCAACATGCCTGTTAAAAATGAGGACTTTTTGTGTGGAAAAAATTTTGAAGTACTTTGCTTTCACTGCAGTGATTGTCCAGCCTGGGATTATAGCTCTAAGGAGAACAAGTGCATGGGATGTGTGTATGAATATGATGTCTGAATATCTACCCATTCTTCATCCATTGCAGGATAGGAAGGAAAGGAAGCTTACACACTTTCAGCTAGTATGAGAACTTGTAGAAAAAAGGCTGATGCCTGCAATTACCCCAGTACTGAATCTGTGCGTGCTAGGGATGGATATATTTTGATGCGTGCACATAGAAAGTTGATTTTTTTCGTGCTATGCCAATAAAACGTATGGTTTGTTGTCTGTCTCAAATACACTGATTAAATAACCCAGCTTATACAACACTGATTTGGTAATCATTGAAAATAACCTTTCGGTTCAAGAGCTTCTTCTGTGAAAATTAATATTTTATACAGAAGTGTTATGTAATAGACATTTTGTTGCCTTTGCAGTCCTGCACGGAGGAACACAGCATTAAGCTAATGTCAGTCAGGTTGTTCAGTATAAATTTGTCCACTAAACCAATGCAAATATCAATGAATTAACGGCAAAAAAAAGTCCATATTGCATATTTGTAAATGGTGGTTTGTGTACAGATCATGGAAAGGCAGGATAGGAATTACTTTGTTCTGGCAGTGTCTGCATTAAAACTTGAGTGAGCAGTGTTAGAGGTAGCACACTGGCTTGCTTTGTTTCCAAGCACCACTATGGTTACACATGCTTTCCACATGCATTAGCAATTGCCTTCATCAAAGATGCACAGAGGAACCAGACTTCACGGTTAATCTGACTGGTGTTTAAAAATACAAACTGAGAAGTCCACATACAGAAGTCTTCTCAATGGCTGCCATCCCAAAACTTTTATGTACTTACTTTCTGACTAATTAAATTAAGAAACAAAGCCTTACTTACCTAGCTTAGCAGAGGAACTGACAAAAGGGAAATGAAACTTTTCATGCGCTTGAGTTTTTTAAAGTAATGTTTGCTGGTTTACAACCCACACTAAATTTCTTCACAGTTTTCCCTCGTTGGCATTGTTAGCAGAAAGAAAGGGAAAACTGGCTTGATAGATTTGCTCCTCTCCTTTTCTATCCTTCTGACAACAAATCTGTTGGCTCTGGAAACAAGTGAAGGAATGCAGATACATGAATGCTTGTTGGTGCTGCAGAAATCGTGAGTTTAACCAGTGCTGGTGTCCCAATGAAAAGTGGGTAGGAAAGTGTCTGACAGAAGAATAATAGAAGAAAAATGTTCTTGAAAAAAGGAGTGGACTGAAACAAAATTGTGCTAATAATAAATCAGGAAAGTGAAAAATGCACAGGTTTGGACAAGATTCTATTTCTGGTGTTTAAAACTTGTGTTTATGCTATGTTTATTTTTAGTGAAAGTTAATTTAGGATGTACCTAGATTGAAAAGTGAATTTAAGAGTATATTTATTAGTATTGATCAGTTTAACCCAAACAAATTTTAAAGAAAGAAACCACTGAGGCCAGAATTACAGGAGAGCAAAGATAGTAAAGCCTGCAAATAAAAACATAAGAAACATGCAAAAATACAAAAGAAAATAGTAATAGTGAGGCAAAGGAAAGGAGATAACAAAACTGTGGAGAGAAGTGTGAGTAAATATAACATAAAATCATAAAGCGTGAGGTTATATATACTGTTCTGCAAGTGGAAAGTGTATGAATTCTGTTTGTTTGAGGCTGTCCCATTCCAGAAACAAGGCTTTCAAGCTCACAGTGGAATGGCCAAGTTTTTCCTGTTTGGAGTCAGCTTGAAAGCAAAGTATTTGAAAAAGTTAATTGCACCAAATATAATGGGTACCTGAAGCTTACAGGTTGAATTGGTCCAAGCCTGGTTTTGACTAATGGTTTTGCATGTGCCTCATTTGTATTTTAAGGTTGTAGTTTGTCCACGTGCACAGTGGCCCAGAGCAGCCTGGAAACAACCCGTGTGCAGCTGGGCAGTCTGAGGAGCAGAGTGCCCCTTCTCTGCTGTTTCTTTTATACGTGAAGAGAGGATGATGGCCCTCCACACTCTGATAGCTGCTGCTTTATGTCACCTCATCCATGTTAAGACTTCTTCAGTGTCTGATTATTTACCTGTTTGCTGTCTGAACTTGTAAAATCTTAGATCTGGTTTGCTTATCTGCTGAAGAGTGTAATACCAGAGCTACCAGCAGCAGCCCCCTCTCTTACTGCCTGTGGGTCAAACAACGAGTTAGCTGTAGCAGTAGTAGTTAGTGAGAAGTTTTGCCTGGTTGACCAGCAAGGTTTGATTTGTTGATGTCTTGGTTGTATTCCTGCTGTCTGCAGCAGAAGAGAGGAAGTGGGGAGAGGTTTGCACACAGCTCACGGATCGAGGAAGTGGAGGTGGCCACCAAGAGAAGGGAGGAATTATAGGGAGCTCCCAAATTAAGGGGGGTGTTGGGTGTCATGGGAAAATCTGCAGCAAGGCCCTGGAATGGACAGTGAACTCCACAGGGAGTGGCAGTGGGATCCTCTAGGCTCCCATGTAGCAGGAGCAATGCCTAAGGTGCTTTCCAAGGGGAGTGTGGTTTCAAGACCAGCTGGAGCAAATTTGAGCTTGCGCTGCTGTTGAAAGGGGAAGTCCTGCCTTCCAGCCCACCCTCTGCTTTGGGCAAGATGCCTCTCCCAGGCACACACCATGGAGAGAGCAGGAATGTTAAGTAGCAAGGTAGCCACAAATCAGCTTCAGCTGATTGCAAAACTTCACTCAGAGACAGCAACAAAATCTGGTATTTATCCGGTTAGATTACATGCTACTTTTGACGGTATTTCTACAGTAGGTATCTCTCTTGATGGTATGACACTTTTCCTGTGTGGTGGTTTGTTGTTTTTCTTATGCAGCAGCAAGGGAGGAAGATGGCATTTTAACTGAAGAGATTTGTCAAATGTCTCCTGTTGTCTGGGTACTTGGAGATATATGTAGAACTGAGAATTATTCTGTTGTGCTGAAATTAAACCCCTAATGACTGGAATTGCTTCACTTTTTAATTAGCTGAGGTTGTTGGGGTTTTTTTTCCAAAGTCTCTACTTCCCCAAATTACTTTGACTTCCCTCCTTTTTCTTTCTTTACAGAGTTCATAATGATTTGTTCTAAGTGCATTGTTGGGTTTTCTTTTACTCTGTTTACAGTGATTATTTCCCTGTTAAAAGCATCAGAGGTATCGTTTTCCTTAATGGAAAAGATGTTTGATCAAGTGACTGTACAAATGGAGGCAGTCACATGTAGGCTACTGTATATAGGACGTGGCATTTGGAGGTTGCACGTGTTATGCCTGAAGTGCCAAGTGCCTGGCTGTGATTCAGATTAAATTGGCGCTGGTTGATGCCAACACCCCAATGTAAATGTGGTGTCTTTCCCTGTGCTGTAGGGCCCTGAAAGAAAAGTATTGAAGTGAACGAGTGCCGGAGGTGATGAGATTAAAAGAGAAATGGTGCATGTGCTCCTTATTTAATCTCCTTCATCGCCACAGTCCCTCATACTGACTGTATCAGTGGGTGTGTATTCTTGCATCGAAGCAGATGTTTCTGTAAGAAAGATGCTGCTTTGTTTTAATAAATTGAGGTTGTCACTTCAAAAGTGGGAGAGGAGGGTGAAGGAAGTAGCATAAAATGAGAACTTGTCAAGTGGGATTTGGAACAAAATCCATGAGAGTTTTTGTGGTAAGAGGTGCAGGGAAGAATCCTTCACTGGTCTTAGCACTGCACAAACATCTACTTATGCATTGCTGTGATTTATATAAGAATTTCTGCTTTTTCTGATTTTAGATTGGTTTTTGGTTTGGTTTTTGTTTTCTTTTGTTTGTTTTAAACCAAAATTTTTTAAGTGTTTTGTCATTTGTTTCCCTTTACATCTCTTCCGGGTATGATCCAATTCATGTGCTCAGCCTGTTCTGGGAAGGGGAGGGTGGGTGGTGATGGACCTCAGCAGTCTTTCAGATTGTGATTCAGCTCTTCAAGCTCTCCTGTTCTTCCATGCCTTACCAAGTGTGGTGGTAGTGCTGTTCAGCCTCTCCTGGCCCCTTTCCTTAAATGCTGATACATTCCCAAAAAACACAGTGCTCCTGCTTTGAAGGTGGGAACTGCCTTTGCCTGCTGTTTTCAGAAATGGTTTGTTGCCTTTGGGGTGGCTGCTGAGGAGGAATTGGAGGGCATGGTGAGCTCTGTTTAGGCCCTTCTTACATGGCTCTCTGACCTCATGAAAAAAAAAGGTTACAGAAGCAGCCAAGGTGAATGGCCCCGTGGCTATGAGAGCATTTTCTGTTAGACCTCAAGTATGATCCAAAGGTCTGTTCTGAAGCCTACTTGCAACAGACCTTTGGAAAGTATCTAGTCGCAGGTTTTTTCCTCCACGTGTTTAAAAACCAAGAGTCTCTGAAAACTCCAGTTCTGCATAAAGAGATTTACTTCTCCTGAGACCACTTGACTACCCTGAGCCCTTTGAAGAAGAAAAGTCTGTGAGGCATATTTTATTTGAGGATTTGACAGAATTCCCTATCTCCTTATCCTGGGTCTCTACCGCTAAGAAGAAACCTGGAACGGCAGGTTCCTGCTGACCTTTAAAATGATCTCAGTGGAAAGCCTGACACAGGGCTTGTTCTTGTGTGCTTCTGAGTGCCAGTGGGTGCCGACCCTGAAAAAGCCTCAGAAAAAAATTAGAGGGAGATGTGGGGGGGGACTTGGTTTGCGTTTTTTTCTGCAGTGGTTTGGGAGCAGCTGAAGTGGGTGAGCTGCACTGCTCTTGGTGCTGGATGCAGACCCTAATGGCAGAGCAGCTCTGCTGCAGCCACTGCTGGGGTGGAGGCAATGGGCTGGGGGTGGAAGCAGGGGATGCAGCTGGTTGTTCCTGGATGTGGAGCATCCTCTGCTCTGGAGGGCTGCCCCTGTACCTGTACCACATACCTGGGACTTGCTACCCTTGCAGTGAGTGCCTGCTGCACTGGTGTTGGCACCCTGGCACAGAGTGCTGTGGTTGGCAGCGCTAGGAACGCCTTGGGCACACAGCGGTGCTGCTTGGGGTGCAGCCAGGGCAGGAAAGGCAGAGAAGGGCAGAGAGGCAGTGGCAGCCAGCCGTCTGCACACGCAGAGTTGTGTAGAATCCTGCCTGTTGCTAAGGGACTCATTTTGGATATGGAACAGCATTGGTTTACATAGCAGCTTTCCCTGTGTTTGTTGATTGGAGGCAATTACTGTAAAATACTTGATTTATAACAAGGCATACTTAATAAGCAACAAACTAAAATAAATATTCATGAATTACCTGCTGGAGTCTGGTTGTTCTTTTTGCTGAGTTGTTGTTTTCCATCTGTGTGCTCTGCACAACCCTGGAGCCTCCGGGTCTCTGGAGGTAACGGCAGCCATGCTGGATCTTGGCTGGTGGAAGTTTTGGGCTGAAGAAGGAGGGGGACAATCCCACTTCATCTGTATTTTGTTCATCCCAGAGGATAGAGGTGTTTTCCTGAGATTTTTCCAAGTAGCTCATTTAACTCAAGGTGGTCTGCTTGCCTGGCATATAGCTGTAGTGCAGCAGTTGAAGTGTCATGGAAGTGTCTATGTGGAGCACATGCAGTGTGCAGCTACCATGTCACTGGGGTCTGGTCTGGCTTTTGTGGTGGGGTAGGGAGGTGATGATGTAGAAATAGCAGTGCTCTTGGTTGAGTTAGGATGAGCCAACATGTTCAAGAAAATATGTGGGAAATGACAAATTGCTCATTTGGGATCTACGCTCTTCAAGAATAAGGACAACTCATTTAGAGTAGTTCTAAAGTTATTAAAACAAGGATGTGCTCAGTCTTCCCCAGAGATGAAGCACTGTCAGCAAAAGGATGAGTAACCTATGTCTTCTGTGTTGCAGAGTGGCAGTCCACTACCATGAGCGCTTTATTTGGCCAGTTTGATTCACAGCAGTTTGTTTTTATATAGGAGGAGTCTGTGGCGCTTGTCAAAATGAGAAAGTGATCATCAGAATCTGGCTTGGTATTCCTGCTGCTGGAGCCTTCAGGAGCCAGCGCTCAGCCCAGCTGAAGCCAGAGGAGGAAGGCGGAGAAGCACAGCCTGATCAGGTACTGAGCCAGTCATGGGAAAAGCTGTCTGATGCAGAATTGAGTTATGGATGACCATTAGTTCTAAAAAGTTATGTTCTTTAGAAGGTCTTGTTAACATGTGTGATGCAAGGGAGGTCCAGTAAGGACAGCCACATCTGTGGGCCTGGCATGGGTGGATGTTGTGTATCTGAGTTCTGTAACAGGTCTGAGGTGAACATAAATCCAACATGTTTTCTGGGGTATTTGATTTGCACATCTAATGTGCAGTACAGCTCAGTATGTGTTTGCAAATACCATTTTCAGGCTTCATGTAAGTTGTAAAGAATGGGCTAGGACTACTCTTAACAAATGTTTGAATGTTGAAGGGCAGTTTGATGTCTTGAGGAAAGGTTTTTCCTCAGCTTTATTCTTTTTTGTAGTAGGGAGACTTAAGTGCTGGCTTTCGACGAGCACAATGTTATGTGGGAACCATAGAGCACAGAGAGGTAGCAGACTGATGGGTTTTAAGACAAAACCAACTGTCAGCTTGCTGGCTGTGGTTTCATTTGCCGAGATGTCCATAGCCGTTCCTGGAAACTGGTATTTATTCTTGCATTCACATCTTTCGGATTGTCATACTTGAGAAGATTTAGTTAGGTTCATCTTGTATGAAGACAGAAGTTCAAGGTTTTGATTTATTGTATTCGGTTTGGGGTTTTTGTCTTATATAACTGCACCTTCCAGTTTATGTGGAACTCCTGCTCTGAGGACCATGTTTTGAAAAGACTTTGCGTATTTTTATGCAAAGTACCTTTAGAGATCCCTTAAGAACAGGGCTGCTACTTATGAGGGCTTGTACAATGCTTGGGATGGCAGTGGCATGCAATTCACTTTTAGAGGGAGCATTTTTTGAAGAGGCACAATGTTTTTTCACCTCAAGGGATGCTTTCTCTTCAGAAATACCAGCATCTGTTGCTTAGACTGTCTGAATTTATTAGTCACTTTTTTTTAGTCCCATTTTTTTAATCTTTTTATTTATTGACCCAAGTAGAAGCCGTGAGGGTTTGTTTAAAATCTGTTAAGAAAATTATTCTTAATGTTCTAGAGGTAATTTCCAGCTTTGATTATATCTTTCCTGGTGTGGTTAAAATAAAGGGAGTCTTTTTCTAGCATCCATTGTGAGTACTTCACTCTTCTTCTCTTTTTTTTTTTTTTTTTTTTTTTTTTTTTTTTGTCTTGGGACATAAGAATCAGCATTTATTTGATTCAACAACCAGCTTCCTGCTTCCCAAGGAAGAGATAGTGGCTCATTCGCCTGCAAACATCCCTCCTGTGGAGAGTCTTTGTTGGGGAGTTAGAGGAAAGCTAGCAGTTCCTAGTGAAATAGCTGCATAGCAGGATGAAGAGGGATTATTGAAGCATTACTAGGAAATTCATGGCTGTGTGGAAGACCTTATGTGCTCCACAGACAGGCTGACCTAAATTCTGCAGCCAGGCCTTACTGGTTTCTGTGTTGATGTGATGTGGCAGGCTGGATAACCTGCAGCAGATCAGGGGTTTAAAAAAAAAAAAGTGAGGGGAATACAGAGAAGATTTGTATTTGCGTGGAAACACAGACAGGCAAGTCCTTAAAAGTGTACTGAATCTAATTTTTTTTTTGTTTTCTAGCCCACACTTCTCTATTCTTAGTATTGAGTATTTTTCACATAGCCAGAATGAGTGTGTATTACAAGGATGCTCATTAGGCAAAGTGGAAAAGTTGTTTACTCCTGGATGGGGAATACATGGATGGTTTTGCTCATAAGAGGCTTCTACAGATGGCTTGGAGTTCTGAGATAGGTTTTAGCAAAGAAATTGTGCTAAGTATCTTATCAGTAGTGAAACAGTTAACACAACTGACACTTGAACTCTTGGGGGAATAGGATTAGTATCCACTTGACATAAATGGAATGGCTTATGCTTAAGTTTCTAGGCAATGTTTGTTTCTCAAGATTATACATTACACAAAACAGGACACAAAAATCCAAATAAAAAACAAAATGCCAGGTCTGTCAAAGTCAAGTTGGTCAGTCTGACCTGTGTGCAGTGTTTTCCTGCTGTTACTTCTTGTAGCAGTGTTGGGAATTTGCAGTTTAGTTTCTGCTGGCACAAACGTGGTGTGAGGGCAGTTACTGCTTCCTGCCTTTTTCTGTACACATAAACTGGACTGATGCAATGCTCTCCTTTGCTTTCACCCTTCCCGCTTGCACACTTTTGTTACCTGGCCTCACCACTTCCTTCTTGGGTTCCTCTACTCGTATGGGAGGAATTTTTTTTGCTAGTACTGCTTACACCATGTCCTGTGAAAGGAATGGTTTATGCAGGCAGAAAAATTTTGCAATCACTAGAAGGGCTTTTGCAGTAAGGTTTTTGCAGGCATAATTGGGAAGCAAGGAGAAAAATATTGGCTGATACAGTTAAATGAACAAAATGTTAAAGTGTAGCTAGTGGCTTTTCTGTGCAAGTGTTCTGGTCTGGTTACTGTGATGGAGTGTGTGTGTGTGTGTGTGTATATTTATAATACATTTCTGTCTGGAAACCTCTTTTTGTGGGAGCATAAGCTTTAAGTCTTGTATTGTTTTAGAGGAATTTCTGCAGCTGCAGCATCCTGAAATGCCAGGGGAAATAGCGATACTCTGAAACATTGCTGGCTTATTTTAGATCACATTTCACTTGATGTGTTTTTGATTTGTTTTAAGAACAACTTGTCTGTATAAGCTATTTGTTTACTATACACACATAATAAGCAGCAATGCCAACCTTCAACTGGAAACCAGAATGACTGCTGGTCCTGTTGCCCCACTGCCAGGAGCAGGTATAGTGAGGGGATTGGAGAGCAAGGGCTGTTTCTCTTGTGTGTGTTTCAATACCAGAAGCAGTAATTAGGAGCTTATTAACTGATAAATAAATTAAATTCATTGAAATTCCCTCCAAAATGATTTACTTCTTTTTGCTTGCAACAATGTTATTGCCAAGGCTACCTCAAGGCAGAAGCAATGTTTTCCTTAGTATATATATAGATGTCTTTTGAGTACTTCTTTGCAATGAAAAGAACTTTTGTGTATCTTGCTCCAGTGTTACAATTTTCATGTCGGTTTATCTTTTCTTTCTTCCTGTCCTCCCAGCAGAATTTTCAATGTTATTGGTAGAGACAGAAACTAAAAAATAACTGGAAAATAGCTGGAAAATAGCCCTACTTCAGAGTTCACTGTTTTTGCTCTCGTATTTCTTTGCCTAGATAGGAGACTTGTCCAATACTGATAGCAAAAGCCAGTCCCCACAGCCACGGGTCAGTGAGCTGAGCTGCTTCCAGCCAGCTTGTCCTTCTGGAGCCTGAACCCAGCCTGGCTGCGGGCGGTGGCACCAGCACAGCACGGGACCTGAAGGAGATGGCGCAGGCGGCGTTTGTCGCCAACTTGCTATAGCAGAGAAGAATCTGAGCACGGTCAGAATGCAGCACTGCTCTCTTTAAACCTTCCCTGGAGTAATGTCTTGTTGCATGGTTTTGTGTGCATAGACCTGTCTCCTACTGGATGTGTATCAAATTCAGAAGGCTGCAGTATTCTTATCTGTGTGTTTTGACGTATTATGATGTTTTGAAATACCTACCTGCTCTCAGTTCTTGACTGGAATCTCAGGAGGTGCCTTTTGGATAGATGGGAAGTGATTCTCAATATGTTGCTCCCTCAAGCTTTGTGTGTTGTCTTTGGTAGATGATGCTGTTTTGAAGAAGGTAGCACCATCACAGAGTGCTTGTTCTCTTGAAGCTTGAGCGAACACTGGAGCACTAAATCGGTGTAGTGAGGTGCAGCATCAAAGAGTAAGGTCTGCCTTTCCTTGTCCATACGCAGTTTGGTTTCAGGAGAGGTGAAACACTTCCAGCAACTGAGAAACCACAGGAGAGATTGGACTGGGGAAAAGTTGGCCTTTCCAGCACCAGGTTTTCCTTGTGTAGATGGGCCTAACATGTCTTGTAATGCTGTATTTGCACGTGATGGTAAAAAGGGCATTCCATAAGATATTGGTGACATTATTGCCTTTCACCTCAGATAGTAAAGATGGGGGGAAGAGAGGGAGATTTGCAAGTCAACAAACAGCTCTTTGTTGCTCAGTTATTTTAGTGCTGCTGTGGTTTAGCTGTTATATTGTGTTACTCTGTCCACAGCTTTTTATGGGCCTCTTTTAGAAAAATTTTAAATTTACATACATTATATGTTTCTCTAGTTTTATTTATTATTTCAAGTGCTAGAATATGCTTGCAATTATAACATTCCACTGCCTCCAGTGATTGGATATAAAAAAATTCTGCCCTTTGTTGCTGAGCAATGGGCTCCCAAACTTTCTGCTTATCTGACTGCATTTCATGAAGTAGCTTTTGCTCAGTATATTACTGGAAACATGGAAAAGTCTTCTATGTGTAATTAGAATTGTTTTGATCAATAAAGCATTGGTCTCTTTTCCATTCCATTAACTCTTACATTCTGCAGGAGTTGGGCAAAAAAAGTGTGGTTTGTTTTTTTTTTTTTTCTGCTCGTAAACTGAATCTACTACCTTTTGAGGTAAAATGTTTTTCCGGGCAAGACTTCAAAACAATTTTCATGGGCAGTTCAAGTAATTACTTAAGGAATGTAACGATTGTTAATATTACTGAAACTTGAAACATTGAGGAAAAAACAATTCCATGAAAAGAAATTTTTTAAGAAAGGAAAACCCCATACAGCCCCTTTCCCCTGGCCCCTCTGTGTGCTGTTTTGAAGTTCTGTGGTAGTTAAGGGGAGCACTGCCCAGGTTTGGGTTTGGTTTGTTTTTTCCAGTCTTTACTGTGAAGGAAGCATTGTAGTTTGGGGCTTTAGAGGCAGAGCTCAAACGCCATGCCACTATTTCCCCCCAAAACCCTACCAGATTGTTGTTTGCACCAGAGCTGCACTCTGGCGTCTGGCTGTCCAGTTTGTAGCTGGATCTGGAGTCCCTCATGCTTTGCCTTTTTGGTAGGTCGTGTGTTTTGGTGACTTGCTCCCTCCCATGACACCAGGCTGAGGTGCCGGTAGTGCTGCCGAAGGCTGGGAGCAGCAGACATTCCTGTGCCATGGGTGGGATGGGGAAGATTGGTGCTGCATGGGTTTTTCTTTAGAGGCAAGAAGCAGTGGGCTGGGATAGAACCAGACAATCAGCTGCCAAGTCATCACCTTTTGGCTGGTGAGTAATGGCTGTTTTTTCCTCAGTCTGTGTGCTCCCTAGGCCTTGGGCAGTCACGGCTTGGTGGTAACTTGCAGTCAAGTCCACAGCAATACCAGTTTTTCCTTTTCAGCTCAGGGAACAGGATGGGGAGCTGCAGGTAACCTCTGCAGGATCTGGGTGAGAATTTGTGAAGACAGAGGTGGGTGGTGATGGAGCAGGGAGATATCAGAAGGGAGAACATGGAACATAAAGCTAATCTTGCAGGAGTGTATTGGCCCTCTCCTCTGGATAGTGCTGTCATGGTATGTGTATTTAAACTGAGACAATTTGGAATAACTGGCTGTCGACTTGTTAAGATAATCAGGTTGCCAAGAACTCTATCATTTTGTTAAGCTTCATTTCAGATTTATTGCATATTTTTTCACCTTTAAGGGAACTAATTCAAGGGATATAAATGTGATGCTTAGCACTCCAGTTCCACTCCCTGCAGTTCATTTAAATTTTCTTTTAATTTGCTTTTGCACCCCTGCTCTGTCTCAATCAGGGTTCAGTCTGAAGGCAGCAACTGAGAAACTCTTCCCTTCACTGAAAGGGTATGTCTAGGAGATGGGAATGTAGGAGATGGGAAAATGAGAATTGGAGCTCTCATCCATAAACATTTACCAAAGCTTATTTCAACAGCGTCTTCTGACCTTGTTAGAATAGTTGGAGGTATGCCAACCTAAAAAGCCCCAAACCTGCTTCGGTTTGACTTTCACCTAAATCTTTATGTGTAATATCCTAATGAGGGGCAGAGCTACTTCTGTTTTCCTTGTATTTTGGATAGCACTTTTATACATTGGTGGTGGAACTTGGGTGGGTTTTTTGCAGTGTCATTGAGTTTCTTTTCCTTGTGTGGGTTGTTCAAATAGCTGTGCTAGTGGGAAGGCAAACACTTGCAATAGAAAAATACGATGAGGCAAGGGCTGTCAAGTATTATGCATCAATTTTGTACTTTGCATGCTGAGGTCCTGACCTACTTGAGGTTTCTAGGTACTTCTGCAGTGTAAGTGTTTAGCAATGATAAACTGCAATGTCTGGCAGAGAGATTCAGTGTGCAAGGACACCTGAAAAAACAACCTTTAATCCTTTCCCTGAAATGAGCTGGTTTCAAGGTTTCTGTTTTTTCAGAGAGTTTGGACAGGGTGCTTCCATTCAGTGTGTGCTGGCATGATATTCAGTGGTCAGCACCTTGTTTTAATAGTTGTCAACAAAGTAATACTGATAGAGCTGACTTACTGGACTTTTATTTTCCCTGCATGTGTGCTGCATGCATTCTTTGAATGTATTTTTTTTCTCAGAAATAATCAATATACCAGGAAAAGCCCCATTCACCAATAACATCTGAAAACAGCAAAAAGAGCAGAAGACCAGAAAACCCCCAGATATCCCTAAACGGCACCAACAAAATGAACTATAATGTGGTCAAGGAGGGAGCTGCTTGTAGCCAAGGGCACTTGCTAAGAGAGAGACACGTTATGAAAGCCCACCATTTATCTTTGATTTTTGAATGAGGGCACATGTAGTTGTGTTCTCTAAATAAATGCTTGGAGTAGTTATGTTACTTATCGTTCCTTATGATATTAAATGGCTTGTTAATATTAATAGTTTCACAGCTTGTCACAAAAGGCCTTGGAATTTATTCTTGGTTTTCTAGATAGTCTGATTACAGATGATGGAACTAGACAGGCTAAAGGGTCATGGCATTTTGGAAAGAGATTCTCTAAAGAATATCTCAAGGACCTTTTAGAGTTAGAGGTGTCCCCAAGATAAGCTGGGCTGATCTGAGGCCAGGGATACGAGTGTTTCTTGCTTATTAAATGCCTCAAACATGAATAGATGAGTGTATGGTTAAAAGGCTCTGTGGATCAGCACTGGCTGAAAATGTTTTCTGAGGTTTGTATGGGTTAAACGGTGTTACTGATGTTTCTTGACACCTTTTCTGCAATGTCATCTGCCCTATTAACAGCCTATTTAAGGGATGGGCTTGTTTTCATTCTGTACAATCGGAGTACACATAAGGAATGTGCATCTTGTTTTCATAGCAGTCACAGACCAGTCCTCAGGAGCTGACTCACTGCTATTTTGTAAGCAGGGTTTGCCTTCCTTTTATGCGGTTCTGCATTTTTCCATTCCACAGTCCATGGTAATTTAGATCTTAAGTGTGCTGGTGTTAAAAAGTCTGCTTCCTGGAGTAGATCTTATGCCCATGTATGTGGTGTGTACTCGGCCTAATTTGATACTAACAGAAATAATTTTTAATTATTTCACTTTTTTCTAGTTGGGTCTTAATCACATTATGTTACAAAGGCACTTTCCCTGCAGCTAACATGATCATTAACAAACAAGTATTAATAATTTGGGGGGACTTGTATTTGATCTGTTAGTTATTGTTACGCTGTTGCACTTGTACGAGCTTGTTTTCAAATTTTCCTGCACGGTATTTGACTTACTTGAGTTTCGGATTAATTGTCTTGTTCTACTTGCATTTTAACTGAGCTTTGCTACTGGGATGTCATGGTAGGGTGGGGCTGGTGAAAACGGGCCGCTGGAACGATACAGAAGGAAGGCCATGGCTCCCTACAACTTGAGCATTCAAGTTAGAATTTCTAGTGTGTAGCATACCTTGAATAACACTGGGTTCTCTTATTGACTTACAAAATCACTTAAACTCACTTTCACACCTTAGTAACACTTTATTCGTGGCAGGTCAGATATTTTCCTGTGACTTTTTATTACTTGCTTTTACTTGGCTCAATTAGATTATTTTTTTTCCACACTGGCATCTTCGGAGGAAATAAAATGCCAGAAATCTTCAGTGCTGTCATGATTTTTATTTTTTAATGAAAAGCTTTTCTGAAAGTAACTGTGCACCAATGCATAAATTAAACTTTTTCCAAAGTTCTGCTACGTCTGTAATTTTTTTAATAACTTTCTCAGGTAAAAGTTGGAAGATCAGATTGTTTTAATTGATGCTTTTGCAAAACTTGTGTGGCTGGAAAACTGACAGTAGTCATGTGAATTTCGTATTATTTCTGCATGATTAAAATCAATGGCAGAACTCTGGGCTGCTACTAGAAATATTTCCAGAAAAGCCATACGGGAGAGACTAGGGGAGGTAACCCAGCAGAGACTTTTTTTCCTATTCCTTGTATTCTGTGGTAGCTCCAAGGCTGCACATAGTAAAAGGGAAAGATGTAAATCATTCGTATGGAAAAAGGGTGGAGTGATACCGGTTTTCCTGGTAGTAGCCAGGAGGCTGTGGAGAGGGGAGAAACAATAGGAAGCTTTTGGTTTCCTGGGTGGAGTTTCACATCTGACACTGATAAGTGGGAGCCTGATCTGAAGGCATCAGGCTGGTGGAAAGGCAGCACCTTCCCTGGGAGCTGCTGGACTTCAGCCTGGGTGTTCCTACAGGAAACTCCACCCTCTCGTTCTGTCTCTCTCTGGTACGTTTTCTAAGCCTTGGTGTCGTCTTGTTACTGCTGGCAAACAGTTACATGTGTGGGAGATATGCAAATGTGTTGTAATGTTCTGATATAATTTTAGCACAGGAAAAGAGCAAGCTCTGTACATAGGTATCACCAACTGAGCTCCAGTCTTGCAGCTCGGTTTATTTAGTAGAGCTGTCAAACTTTGAAAAGAGATTTGCATGGATGTGGGGTATAGGATCAAGTTCATAATTTTGTAAACTTAAAAAGTAGCTTCTATCAATCCACAGTTCTCTAAATTCCTTTACAGACAGTAGAAACTGTCTGAATGAGTGTAGAAGAATTTTATTGTTCAGTGACACGATAATTGGGGATTTCTGATGATGTGAATTATTTTATTATTTACTGTGTATACTGTCACTGGAAGAATACTGTCCTCGCTTTGCAATGAATAACTGAGGGAGACTTAATCTTGTTTTGTTTCTCTCAATGTAAAATTCTAAATACTGTTTTGCCTTTTTTTTTTTTTGTAATTTTTCTTTCCAGGTGTAATGAGGACTTGATGATCTTGTGGGAGAGGAATGAATCTACTAAAATCCTTTCTCATATATAGGGTTAAGTATCGCACTCAGTAAGGTAATGTTCCAGTGGAATTGCAGTCTTCCCATAACAGTTTAGACTTTGGTAAAGCAAGTGGATGAGTCATTGCAGGGATTTGATGGCTGAAAAGATTGATTAATAATTAATTTAAAAGCAAGATGCCCTTTCCTCTGTGTCCTAGCTTTCAGCCATTCAAAAGATCATCAGATTCCCACATGTAGTTTAACATTTGAGTACTAGGGATGTGTTTGTTTTGATGTCTTTCCCTGAACTGCAAATGTTGCTTTGTCTTTGCTTTTGCTCACACATTGTTTATAGAGACATAAATGTCAAATTTGATTTAAGTGTTTTGATGAGGTTACAGCTTTTTGAAGGAGCCAAATGTTCCCATATGGTGTGTTAGGGTTATATTTGCCTCATGACCTTTTTCAGGTGCACTGGTATACCAGGTGCTTCATAGCTAATGGCATTCCTGATTTTTCAGGAATTCTCGCATACAGGTTGTTTGCTTTTCTTCAGTAGACATTTTTCAGTCAAGGATTTGTATTTCTACGGCTTTGCGTTTGAGCTGGGTGTCTAATGGGAAACCCTGGGTCCAGGGTGCTTTCTGCCTTTATGCTGGGATAGCGGTGAAAGTGAAGAATGCTGCTGACTGCAGTGTGACCCTGAAGGGATGACTCAAAATGAGCCCTTTGAGTTCAGTTAAATTAGCATAAATAATGTCTATTTGAGGGGGGGTTCAACTGCAATAGGTCAAAGATGCGAGGTCAATCAAAACCAATCTATGAAAGGCATGGAAGCTTCAGCAACCTTTTGGAATCCTTTAAGAGGTAAATTGATACCCTCTTGAGTGTTCCTGTCTGGGGCAGATCTTTGATACAAGATAGGTCTTATGACTCTGATGTTAGAAGAGGTAATAACCTGTGTTTTGTCTTTTTGGTTAATTAAAAGCACGCTATGTGCAATCCTGGGCAATTTTGGTACTGAATCTTGAATGTTTAGTGCATGGTGAACATGCATTAAGGCGTTTGTTTGCTGACAGTGTACAAAAAGCCACTCTCCAACCTTCCATTTTTATTTATTTGTAAGAGTGAAAGGTGAATGAAAATGTGTAATAATCTTAACTTGAACCATTGCTATCATTCATAATTTAAACCTGAAATGCTTCACATTTTCAGTGCAACGGTTCCCTTAATCATTAAATTCTGAACTATGGCTTGGCTGTAGTCTTCTGATCAGGCTTCTCTAAAAAGAAAAAGGCTGCCAGATATTTGGCACTAAGATATAGCTATAACCTTCTGGTGTTGGTGTTTGTGACATTGCATGTTGTCAGGTATGCAGGGTACAGCAGCTGACCCTTGCACTTTGCAAAGCTTCAGTCTTCGAAGATTTGTCTAAATTTGCCAGCCTGCAGATAATGAAATACTTTGGCTTCCTTTAGCTATGAACATTATTTTACTGTAGTCAAAAGTTAAGATTTAGTTGCACTGCTTTATAAATGCTGTATAACAGTATTTGTTGCATGCTGCAGAGTTACTGTGAGTAGGGATTTAGCCTTTGCAAGGGTAGCATTGGAGTTAGACTTAAGTAAGTTTTTTAAAAAGAGGTTGTTTGACCTTTGTAATAAAGCTGCCATTTGCCTGGGCACAGAATATGGAAGGAGAAAGCTCTCCCTCCCCCCACCTCTTTAATTTGTGTTAAAAGCACTGCACATGGGAAATGTGAAGATGAGATTTTAGCTGGAGGGAAGAATATGCAATTTTATTTATGAAACTAGACCTTCTTGAATGCTTGTTTTACTCCAGCAAAACCTCCTTTGGTAAACGTGTTATGTGCAGGATTGAGTGGGTGTTCACCTGCTGGTTTGTAGAGAGAGTAGGACAGGAAAGCAGTTTGCTCTTGAGGGATGCTGGGAAGAAGCGGATGATTTCACAGCTTGAAGTAGGTACAACTTGCTCTGGTGTCAGTATGGGCAGTGGAATTTGACAAGAAGTGGGAGGGGAGAAGGATGTGTGTGACTAGGGTGATACTTTGCGTTGTGGAAGGAAGAAGCAGGCTCTGGAATTCATAGTTTGACATTTTTGAATGTGAGAAAGAAGCCAAAGGAAGCTAGTGGGTGTTGGGCATGACTGATTTGCTCCAGCTTACAAAGTAGGTGTGGACAGCAGAAATCAGAAGGACAGCGAGAAATCACCAGGTTTTGTTTTAACTGAAGGGGCAAAAAACTGCAAATTGAATGGTCCCAAGGTGCCCTGGCCTGCTCTAAGTCCTGATGTTGCAGCCTGGCAGTGCAGCTGTTTTCACTTCACAACTTGAGCGCCACTTTGCTCTGGATTCCTGCCACTGGAAACCTCCTAAGGCAGAGAAATCCCTAAAGAGAGGTAGTTGCAGTTAGATTAGCTTTTCCTGGGATCACTGCAGAACCCTTGGATGGATTAGATAGGGGTCAGAGATGGATTGGTGTTTCCTCCAGACCTTATCAGATTTGCCTGCGGAGGGAGATTTGTGAGTTGAGCAATGGTGCTGTAAGAGGATTCCATGGCAGAGCGGGTGAATCTGGCTGTTGGAACTTGCCCTAAGGAGCCAGACTCACCAGGGCAGCTCACTTGAGTGTCTTGGTCCAGAGCCTGTGAAGTGGGAGTTAACATACACAAAGTATGTGGCTGGGCAGTCCTTTTGCATTCACCTTGGTAACTTTTGTAAGGTATCTCCCCTTAGTTACCTCACTGTTGAATAGGTGAGAAGTAAGACTGGGGTTTTTTTCTTTTTATTAAGCTGAACTGGAAAGAGTCCCTATGGGTTTTGAGGCTTGGCCACAAGAACATTACTTATCATGTGGTGTCAGATCAGCCGAAATCCTCAGACAGTAAGGCTGCTGGATTTCCCGACACTTGCCTTTCTCCTAGTCTGTCACAATTCTTCCACCATTCAGACTGGTGTTTCTTGTGTGTTTGGGTTACGGGGGTAACAAAGCTTGTGAAACATGACAGTCTGTGAAAAATAAGTCTGTAATATTCTTTCAGCTTTTCCAATGGGATAATTTTTCACATGTACATTTGCATTAATAGCAGTTGGCTTCTAGTTAATAAATAGAGTGCCCTGTGAAATTAATGGGTTATTAGGGTTGGATGGGTTCCTATGGTGCCCTTAGTGCTGCAGCTTTCACTAGCTAGCTGTGCCTTTGCTTGTGTGCACAGCAGAGTTGTTTACATGTTAGGAATATGCTAGAGGCAAGGAGAAAGGAACAGCTTTAATGTGATGCAGCTTAGATGCTCTGTGGGGGAGGCCTCAGAATTGTTCATAACAGGATCAAATGTCAATCAATGTTTCGAGAAGAATAAAGTTACTGTTTATGAGAAAATTAAAGAATACTATATTACATGCTTTTCCTCCATCTATTTTTGATCCTGTCTAGGAAAATGTCCCTCTCCTGTGGTTCTTTTGAACCCTGTAAGAGTATCAGTGGTGCCTAGGAGAAGCATCTATGCCAAAGGACCTTTCCTTTTGGCTCCAGCCACTTCTCTGAGCTGCCTCTGGTAAGGAAACAAGTAATATGCCAGCCAGCTTCTTTCAGCTCTTCCATGAAAAGCCTGGTAATCATGTTGCTGAGGATGCTGCTGGAACATTGTCGCTACTATTAAATTTCTTTTACTGGCACATCTGGGGATTTACTGCTCCATAGAGTAAGAAAACAGTTACTCTGACATCAAGCCATGAACATGAGAAAATGGCTTCTCCCTCATTGCAAGGGAGGAGAGAGAGAACTGGAGAAGAAAACAGCTGAAAACCTCCTCCTCTCCCTCCAGAGCTATTTTTTGTCAGTGACAGAGAATGGTGGGATGAGCAAAGCTGATCTATATCTGCAGCAGGCTGTGGCTCTGATCTGAAGATGTATCCCTAGGAAAAAAACAATGAGAGCCTAGCTGTGGGGGAGGGAGCATCCAAAGTCAAAGCACTTCTCTGCTGGTTCTGCACCTGCAGTTTCTGTTCCAAGCTGCTTTGCATTGTAGGCAGGTGATGTTTAAAATCTGTCAAGAAGGGGCTGTCACATTTTGTCTTAGATTGTGCCCCATGTGTCAGCTGTCAGGACAACAGGCTGGGGTTTGGGAGAGCAGCTGGGGAATGCAACTTGTGGAGAAATGGTAGGGATGGGGAGGGAAGGAATGGAGAAGAATCGTGGATAATTGTGTCAGAATAAGAGGCGTTTCAAGCTAAGGCTAGGTACCTGATGGAAATGCTTCTCTAAAACCTGGCAAATACACAGTCAGGAATTCAATTTACCAGAATTCAAGCTTTTCTGATTGTGTGGCTTCTCGCATTCTTCTTAGAATGGTTTGGTGTTGAACCAGTATCCTGATGTGTTGTGTTGTCTGGGCCTGTGTCCCAAGGGAGATATTTTGGACAGTTACTCCCAGGTAAATTCTGTGTGTCATTCTGGAGTTAAGGGCTTGTCTTCACATGCCATTAAGAAATTATTCAAGTCAGCTGAAGGTGTGAATTTAAAGGGAATTGCTTCAACTGTCCTACATCTTTGAGGCAGAATAATTGAGAGTCACTCTGATTCTGAAAAAGAGCATGTGAAGAAGGTCTCAAGCAGTTCAATCAATCAGTTTTTTAATTTGCATGGTTTTTGTCTTAAGAATTAATCCAAAGTGCCTTATGCAGACAAAGCCTCAAAGTGGATTATATTATATAGGAAGGCTGTTCTTAAGGATTTGGGAGGGTTTATGTGGATGCAGATGTATTACTAGTCCGGAATAGCACTTGTATTTTGAAGTCACCCTGTACTTTCATCTGAATTCATTATTCAAGCTTCTGACTCTGCTAACCTTAAGCAGAAATTAGGAGAGGATGTGAACTGACTTTAGTCTTTGCAGTAGACCTTTGAAATGCTGCTAATGGCATCCTTAAAGCTGTCACTAACCGTGTAATGACTGAAAATTTCAGTAGAAACTTCTAGTTCACATATTTAATCTTTTTTAGTGAATGGAGTGCACTTAAGTGGGTAAAGCTGCTGATTTCTTCTGACATTTTCTAAGCTGATGGGAGGAGGGTGAAGGAAGTTAGAGGAGTACAAGCCCCTCCGAGCAAGTCTTGGACTTCCACCCCAAACTGAATTCTTCCCATCCCATACAAAGTTTTTTTTTGGGTATGTGTATGAAGCAGGGAACTTAAGCAAAATCTGGGTAATAGAAAAAGGCTGAATGTTCTGTTATCTGAGGCTTTTGGCAACCTGCATGGTGATGTTTACCTCAAGCCTGAGAGAAAGGGACAGAGGAATCTGGCACAGGGATTGTGCACTTCAGACTAAACTGTTTGTGCAGATTGGTGGTTTTGAATATTTGCTGCCTAATTCAGGGAGAATTTGTTGGAGAAGTTATGGGCAGAGCTCTCCATTTTCCATTGTAATGTACTGCTATGATCTTTTTTTCCTCCTTCTTTACTTTTCTTCCTATTTTAATAAAAAGAGCAATGTCTGAACCACTGTCGGTATTTTTCCTTAGTCATTTTCAGTTGTGCAAAATAAGTTGCTGTGGCTGATGTACAGCAAGAACACAGGTTATTTCCTTTTCAGTTACTGAATTTAGACTTGTGAAACATCATAAGGAATTTCTAATTTAACTAAATTCATGCAAGTATGTGTTTCAGAAGCCATGTGGGATTAGGTGGAAAAGTCCATCGTGTATGTTGAACTGCAGAATTCCATCTGTAGACTGCTACTGCCATGCTGCTAGAACACATAACAGATCACTGTGTATGAATAGTTAGAATATTATTTAAATAAGGTTGTGAAAATGGAAGGTTCTGAATGTTTTTCTTACTGCTGAGGTAATTACAAAGTCAAATGTTCCAGTTTTCTTGCTGAATACTTTGGTCTATTGCCCTGTAAAAGGCTTGGTCCTAGAGGCTAAGGACTGATTCTGTACTAAAGTTTAATTTGACTGGATGGGCAAATCCAAGTAGAGCACAGATGCCTTCACCTTGAGCAGATGAGGGATATTGTATCTACACGCTGAGTGCGTGTGCTTTGCACTGCCTTTCTTGACTGAGGAGCAGTGCAGTTTCTGTGGCAGTGTTCCACTGGGATCAGACTGAGGTCGGTTCATTTTGCCTTGTTCATCAAACATGCAGCAGATGGCTGGGCTGTGCAGAAGCTGTGCCTGGAGTGAGGGTCAGGCTGATGGGGAGGAGTCTGAATGTGGATGTTGTCCAGTCTGGTTGGCTTACCAAGTTGCTTACTTGGTAAATACCTCATCTTTACAGTCAAGGAATAGATTTTGAGGGGCTTTTTAGAGGTGTCTGAAATGGCTGATCAGCAAATGTACAGGTTTGTTTCCCTTTGTACACTCTGTTTAGTTTTGTTTTGGTTGCTTCCAGAGTGCTGAACATCCTATTGGCATCATGGAAAGATGTTCAGTGCCATGGAAATTTAGCCCACTGCAGGTCAATTCTTGTTTCAGGTCTTCAGCTGAGAAAGCTACTATGGGCTTTGGTATCACACAGCTAAAAGTTGGTGGTTGCCATGGGACCATCAGTTGTGACCCATTAATGTAAAGGATAGACAGAGAACACCCCCAAAGGAATTATACTTAATGCTTCAAAAGAGCCTATTTGTCATCACAGAGAACTTGATGTTACTGTAGGAGAAAAAGGTGAATGGAAGACAGGTAAGAAGATGTAAATCTCTGTAAGACGATACTAAATAGTCCACAAGCTGAAAATCTGGTTTAAAGAAAGAAGACATCTATACTAACAGCCCTCTGGTTTCAGGACGCATCTAGAAATTTCAAAGAAAAAACAGTAATTAAGGGGAAAATGGATACATGGGAATGCAAGTTAGAAGTTAGGAAGTAAGAGAATTTACTGAATATTTTCTACAGCTGAACTATGTTAGAAATAATTCCAGTTACTAGACAGAGATAATAAAGTAGCTCATGCAAAAAAAGTGGAAATATTTGTTAATACTCTTCTGTATTTGGGAATCTGTAGAATGTGATACCATCAATGCAATTCCAACAGAGAACTAAGTCTGATTTAATAAATTAAGATTCCTTCTAGGGATGCACATATGTAAATCAGCAGCACTGTGACTTGAATGTTTTAAAGACCTTGATGAAAAGTTTGTAGGCCTGCAGACAATTTTTAATAACTGTTGGTATTGAGGGTCTTAAAACCAACTGTGCCAGAATAGACAGGGAATGAGTGGGAGGCTGACTTAATCATATTCCAGCTAGCTTGACATTAAGAGTCACCAAAATACTGGAAAAGTTAAAGCAACCAGGACTCTATGAGATTTAGTAAAGCTATGTCTTCAAAGTCATCTGATGTAAGGGGGAGGGAGACAGTTCAACCCATGTGGTCCTCTGCTGCTACCTAGCTCCTTCCAAGTCCTGTCTCTCGTTCCCTTTCTCAGCAGCAGCACAGGTAGTCAGTGAGGACTGCTATGCCCCTTGGGGACTCCTGTCCTGACACGTTACTGTTCTGTGATATTGCAAAAGTAAACGAATTAAGAACTGACTAACTGATGTTTAAAAGTTAGTCACTTGTGGTGAATCATTATCAAATGGGAATGCTTCTAGAAATCTTGTTTTAAGGATTGAGGTGAGGCCAGATTCCATTGAACCTTTTCATCAAGTAGCTGGAGACAAGGATAGGATCTGTGCTGATAAAATTGGCAGGCCATATCATGCTAGGCAGTGTGGTAAACAAGGACAAGACAGCTTGTATGCAGGAATTTGCACAGCCTGGTGAACTGTATCAATCAAAAGTGCATTTTAATATAATTTGTGGTATCATGGGGCCTGCAGGTGCTGTACTTCAGTGTAACGACAGAATAGGAGCTTGGGGAGAAGACTACTTGGGAGTACAGTGAGTCAACAGCTGGACATGACTGCTGTCTTACAGGGCAGCAAAGGGGTATGACTTTGGGTGCAGGAGGGGCAATGGGCAAAGGAAGCTGAATCGTGTATAATTCGGAGGTCACGAGCAGCCTGTTGAAAATGGGAGTGAGTTCACATAAGTCAGAGGAGATATTTGAAGGCTGACTGGTGTTCCACAAGGAGAGCCTGAAAGGCTTATTCTCTTGCTGGGTTTGTTGTTTCTTGATATATAAATGGAGGAACTTGGTAGTTGGTGGGAAACACCTGAGGAGGAGGAGCATACTGGAGGCTAGAACGCAAACAGAAACAGGCATGACACAGAACTGATGGCTGGGAGCTGCAATCAGGCAATTAGAAATAAGTGCATTTGTAATGGTGAGAGAGCATAAGTGCTAGAACAAATAAATAACAGAGGAAAGTGGTGGATTCCACCCAAAATATTCCCAGGACTGAAAGATTTTCTGAAAGTGTCCTCGGTGCTAAATACAGGAATTACTGACTGTAGTGGTTACGTGGTGTCCCACTGACTTCAGTAAGTAAGTCATAGATGGGACTATACAAACCTGCAAACCAAAATGCTCTTCAGGTGTGGTGCATAGTTGAGCATCAGCTGGCCTCTCTGCTAGAAAGTGTGTGTGTGTGTGTATATATATATATATAGCGTGTATGTGTGCTACATGAGGCATATACATGGGTGGTGCCTCTTGGCCTGAGATATATAGCTCCTTTTTTAAATATTTCAAGAGCAACTGAAGAAACTGGAATCCACAACTGGTGACCAAGAGTTTCCTACCCATGCATATGGTTCCTCATGGACTCAAACTGGCAAACATGAGTGCATTTCCACTCCACTTATGCTAGGAAGTAATCGCTCTCTGCAGGGCAGACTAACTTGTGTGTAATGCTGTCTGAACTCTTCTCTCTCAGGAACTGACCTTTCTTGCATGTAACCAGTTTTGGAATCTTTGTGCTGCTCTTGTCTTGCAAAGCAGCAGCTTAGATCTTTCTGTTCCTCTTCTTGAAGGTGCATCTAAAGAAAGGTTGAGGAAAAGTAGAATGGAATGGAGTAAGTGCGGCAGCAGGGTCACAATTAATGAGTTTGAGTAATATTTTTGAGGGGGTTTCGGGTGTGAGGTTTTTTTTCTTTTTTATAGTGGACAGTTGATTTCTGAAACTCACTGCTGCATGATACCATTATGGGTAAGAATTGATAGGATTCTAGGAAGGATTAGACACCCAGGAAATGAAATTATTTCATTTCCTATAAATGTATACAATCTCTTGTCCTAGGCTTATAAAACAGTTGGTAGCAATGGGGTCTAATGTGGTGGACTGATTACTCTATAGCTGTTTACTAGGAAACTTCTGCTGTATCTGTTTCTAGCTACTTTCACAACAGGAACTGGTGATTCAGAGTTCTGTTTCTAAATTTAATATGAAAAGGAGTGTAATTCGGGCTGAAGGAACACTGAGGGTGTTTGTATGAAGGGGAGATGGTGATAAAGGGAGAACGCACCCTGTGTGCTAAAATGTGTCATTGTGCCTCTGATTGCAGGGCATACATGCTGATCTACAAACAGAATGTGCATGGATGAGAGCAGCAGGATGGTTTTGAACACTCAGCTTTTCAGTGTTGATACTTGTACAGTATTTCTCTGTTGTATTAAAGTAATTGATCTGGAGGGAAAATGAAGCATTGTTGAGGATTGATACCATCGGAAGTGGAGGGAGAAACAGAACAGAGCAAGGAGATTTAAGTTATGGAAAGAAGAAGGTTTAGCTGTGGTTTTTTGTCAGGCAAAAGTCTTCAATTTCCTTAGTAATTACTTTTTGACACTTGTTTTGGAGAAAGCTTCTCTGGTGTTAAATGGAGAGTTACAAATGTTGTGATTTTCATTACTTTTTTCTTTTCCCTTTTTTTCCTTCCCAAGGTTACATGTAGGTGAGACAGGCACACCCACAACTTTATTTGGCGTCACAATTGCATTTGGTAAATACAAGTGGACAGAAAGTATGGGTGGGGAGATGGAGGTACAGGCATAATCACTGTGAGCATTGTTTCACTGCTGCCTGCCTTCCATGGTCTCCAAGCTCTGGGATAACTGCTCAGCACTGTCAGCAGTGTGTACCTCAGCGTGCTCCTGAGATGTCACATGAAGAGCGGAGAGCTCCTCTGTGTTTGTCACTGTGCCCGCTCAGAAACGCACGGACATGCTCAAAGAAAACCGGTCAGCTCTGCATGGGTCTTGCAGCCCACGTCTGTTCACCACCCGAGTCTTGGTGGAAAGCAGTCTGCAGGATTATAAAGAGAGAGAAGTCTTAGAACAAGAATATGAGAAAAATGGTGATGCAGTAAAAATTTTAAAACTTGAGCAGGTACAAAGGATAAAGCATTTAACATCGCTGTCCTTGTAGGTGGGAATGGTTATTTTGTTATTTTGGCCATTTGTGGCCCAAAGATGGGAACCAGTGAGCAGACTTTCTTTGAAGTTCTTTGCAAGGATAAAAGGAACACATCAGCCCTACCTCCACAGGCTGGCTTTCTACCTGAATATAATGCTCTGGCTTTCTACCTGAATNGCTAATCTGGCAAAGAATCAAGTAAGGATACTGGACTCTGAACAGAGGAAAATACGATGTTGAAGTCATAGACGCTATGAATTGGCTCTTAAGAACTGCATCCAGAAACACAGTAAATTGTGATATTTTGTGGCTTTTGTATGACTGCCATATTTTTCCCTGCATGCAGTCATTCCAACACAAGTTAAATTCTTTGTTGTAGAAAAAGCTAAATATTTTTGAATGCTGAGTCTGAAACACAGATGATATACTGCAGCAAAAGACTCTCATGGGATTTTTTTACGAGATGGCTTTTATTTGTTGAATGAGTTTTCAGTAGTTCTTCAGTACATGCTATTGTGTTGTTTGTGTGATGTCTTACAGTGTCACTGGTCTGATCTGGACTGTGATGACTGAATAAATTGTATCATTTGCTGACTGTGGAAAGATGGCTTGATCTGTAAGACACATTTGTGTATATGTGCATTTTGTAATGTAATTGTAATCATAAATTAAAGATGTTCAGTTAATGCCAAATACGAGCTCTATTCATAACTCTGGCTGTTCTTGCCTGCCCACAGGAGTTCCAAGAAGGGATCATAGAGGAAACTGCTTTTGTACTTTGAGGAGGGGAAAGTAATGAAATAAGTTATGTAGTCTTAAGGCATCTTGAAAATGGAGACTTTTAAGTGGTCTTTGGGCTTCTACCAGGGAGCATGCTGCTGGCATTTAGGTTTTGTGCATTAGAGGAAATAAAACACTAGAAATCCCTTGGCTTTCATCTACAGAGAAATAGCTACACTTTGCTGCTGTGTTTTGGCCATGGTTGGGTTTTGGCATGGTTATGGTAGTTTATCATTTTATGTCCTGTGGCTTTTCAGTGACTTAAAATTACTGAGAAGATATAGTTTGCCCTGAAGTGGTTGGTGAGATGGTGTTACAGTTGGCAGGGAGACCTTCTCTAGGAGTTTGAGGATCAGACCCTGTAGTCCGTTGTGGCTTTGACAGTGACAGATGTCACACAGGAGGACTGGAGAAAACTATAGTAGCTGGCTGTGGTGGTACAACGTGGTTGATTGTTTCTTGCTGATCCTTGCCTTGGATGATAGAGGTGTAGACTTTGTAATTAAAAAGCTTAAGTGCAAGCCTCACTGGGAAAAGTTGAATATTTTATGTTAATAGGATTATGCTTTTGCTCATTGCTAAAAAACTTCACTTTTGAGTCTGTGTTACAGTGAGGGAGATTTATTGAGATCTCTGTTCAAATTGCAGCTATTCACAAACAGCAACTCAGAGGCAAGAAATAATTTTATGTAAGTTAATTTCAAGTGTGCCATTGTCACATTATTTTTTTTGTTAACTGAAGGCAATAAAGATTCTTTAATAAATGAGTCATTAATAGCATTATTGCTCTTATTTATATAACTTGAGATCTTGTAGTCTAACCCTGTTGGCGTTTACCTCCATGACTGTTTTAATTTTTGATGGGGATTTTGTTTCTGTTTTAAACCACTTCATGATTAGTCATTTCAAACAGTCAATTGTTTCTTCTCCCTTTAGGGGTGGAAGTAAAGCTTTATTTACAACTTGCTTCTTGTAATTTGACAAAGCAAGTATCAGTGAATATGGCCAGCTTCAGCAAGTGAGTCTATGCAGGGCACTAAGAAGCACTATACCAGATTAACTATGTGGAAAACTTAGCTACACTTACAAAGGAAGAGTTTCAGTTACTGGAGAGAAATGGTTTTATTTGTGAATTGTACACCTGCATGGAAATACCAACATTTCCTGCTGCCTTCTGTCTTTAATGATACATTTGTTAAATCACTTTTCATAATAGAGTTGCATAGTAAGGAATAATTCCAACACACTTCCGATATTTGAAAACTTTTTTTAGGATGACTTTACTTTGTGATTACTCCTGAGGTCAAAGTGTTGCTAATATAGAAAAAAAAAATTTATTCCCATTTTTAGCCCATGGCAGAAACTTTAAGTTTCTTCCTTTTCATAACTGGTCAGTCTTGAAACTCTGCCTTCCTCAAACTCTCTGCTCTATTATGTAGTGTGAAATCTGAGGCAATTCAACTGAATTTTTGGGCGATAATCTTTTTGAAACAGGATGACAGACTGTATAATGTAGTAAGGCTTTGATACAGATTAGGGAATTGAACCTTTCATGCAATATAAATATCAAGTGCTAGCAGAGTCTAAGTCTTTGTCCAAAAATCACTTCTCTTTCTTTTGTTTGTTTCGATTTGAAGAAATTGACCAAGATGCAGGAGCTGGAGACGCATGGTGCATGGAACATACAATTCAAGTATTGTGAAAGGTAGTGAGTGGCATCTGATGCATGGCATGATGAGACAGAGACAGTGTGCCCCTACTGAGTCAGGAGCAGGATTGTCATCGTGGTCTGTCTCATAAGAATGTTTTAACCCAACAGGAGCTCTGCCACTTGGAACAGAGCAAGCAGCATAATAAGCTATTAGCCATGTTTCAGGACTAGGCTGCAACAACAGTGCCTGCTTATGTGTGGTGAGCAAGGATCCAACTTTGGTATTGTGATCCAGGGCTTCTTCACAGTGAACATGGACGTGGCTATGTCCATATGCAAGAATTTAGAGCTCACAGCAGTAGCATCATCACCTGCCTTCTCAAAGTCGCCACTTTGGGTCTTACCTGCTAGGTCAGTTGGTGCTGTGTGTGGAAGTCCCAGGCTTTGTGATGGGGGTAGAGAACAGTACTTCACTTTGGCTTCCTAAAGCAAGTCTGTTCTTGGGAAATTGAAACCAGTGAAGGCTCAAAGGAATAATTTACTTAAACTCTCATTAATCCAAAGTCGCTTGGTTGTTTTATATCTAAGAGAAAGAGTTTTTATTTTAGCCTTTGAGGAACTTGAAACTGAGATTAGAATTGCTGTTTAGTCTAAAAGGGACCAAAAACTATCAAAGAGTTCTGGGCCTTGATAAAATTTTTCTTATTTAAAAAGATGTACTTCAGGCATGATTTGGCAGGCAGAACTCTTGGTCAAAGACAGGCTGTTACAAAACTTTATCTTAAATTACATGGATGGTTTCGTTCGTGTTTCGGTCTGGCCATGACAAATCCTAAACTCTTGACTGATGGGTATGTAGTCATATGTATATTATTGCTGTACACCCACACGCACGGGCAATAGTCCAAGTGTGCGATAACAGGAAGATGTAAATAAAGCGGTTGGCTAGTTGTCCTAATGTTCTTGAGTAGATCCTTGTGAAAATAATGCCAGTCAGACTTACAAATAGGTCTGTATCGAAGATGACTTGCGTTCAGCTATGACGTGATACAGGTCACTGTGTGGGAAATTGTGGCCATTTTGTGTTTTATTTTGTGTTGAGTCAACAACTTGAAATGCAAACCAAGAGCTCAAATAATCCCTGCTCTCCCTGGTAGTTGCAGGATGCCTCCAGGCTACCCTGTTCTGAGAGGGGTGTTTGCAGGCCCATGGGGCCGTGCTGCCTGATCACTGTGAGTGCCTGGAGGTCTCTGCATGCCTGGGAGGGGAACACTGTAGTTGTTCCGTCTCTCACCACCACCACTGCACCGGAACTGGTGTTTTCTGGTGTTGTTACAAGATAAAAACATAATTTGCTCCATCCTGCTTTGTGAGTAGGTGATGCCTAGTCCATCACACGTGCCTATAGAAATACTGCTGGATGTGATGTTAAGAATTTGCCTTAGGACAAGTCCTTGTTCTGCTCAGGACACCAGGGCAGCAAGGGGGCTGGATTGCACCTCTTTCTGAAAGCCTTGCATTATGCTCGATGGAAGTCACAATGGGGGCCGGGATGCTGAAATCACTGATGTACTTGCACAAGCTCAGACTTTACATTTCCCCTTTTTTTTTGAAATCTTGGCATGTTGGTGGAAGGGCTAGAAGGTGACTTAAAGGTAAGGACCCTTCTTCTGTCAGGTCAGTATGATGCAGTGCTGTGTCCTGAACTTGCATTTCTGGTTATCCATGCTTGCACAGAATCTCGGGGACCTGACTGGGGCCTGCTGAAGGATGTGAAAATTGCTTACAATGGCAGCAACAAAACCTGACTGTTTTGTTTTCCTCCAGTTAGAGGGCACCCTGCTTTTATTTCTGTAGCAGCTGGGGAGCAGCTATTGTGCTACCCTTAAGTGATGTGAAACTTGCTAAAACAGGTTGAAATGGCTAGTACCTGGGATAAGGGGAAGCTGCCTGCAGAATAAAAAAGCTGCCTCTGCACTGATTTTCTGATTTCGCCATCCAGGCAGATGTTGGCTGTAAAAGTCAGACAGACAGTGACATGGTACATGGGTGCATGTCTGTTAAGGTGGCTGCCAAAAACTTTATTGCAAGTGTGTGTGGAAGCCTGTAGTAATCATGGAAAAGTCCTAAGTGCTGGAGCAGGAGTGGTATCTGTAGATGGGATTGAATAAAATGTCTCCTTCCTGTATTTTTATTTTGCTTGAGTTGAAGTACACACTCAGCTTCATTATCTGTTTTAAAACAGATTTAACTGGAAAGGAAAGCTTCATTGTCCATTTCACTGGAAAGGTAGGTTTCAAGGGTTGTTACATTTAGTGCCTTATTTTTGAGATAGCATCATCCTCAAATCAGTGGGAAGGAGTATGGCTAAGTATATAGGAATGCTGTAATTGTAAAGGGATTTATCTGGACATAATGTTAAGCCTTCTCAAAGATAGCAGTGCATTAAAACATTAAATTTGATTATACTTTAATCATGCTGTTATCCCACTTTTTTTTATCTTTTTCTGGAAGCCTGAGGGAGTTTGGTTTTTTGCTTTGTATGTTACAGCCACAAACATGCTTATCATTGCCTAACAAATAATCACTTTTAGATTGTGAGCCTTCAGGGGCAAGGGTTGTCTGCCCACTCCCTGCTGGAGGGCCCTCACTGCAGAGGTTACAATTCCAGCTGGAGCATTTGAGTCAAATCATAATATAAATTTAGCATTAGTAAATATTTAAATTGGAGGTTGTATGGATCTGTTAGTGCTGGTGAATGGCATCAAGCAACACAACGGAACCTTACTGAACCTTTTTGCAGAGCTGAAAGCTTGCTTGTTAGAGCAGGAATGCTGCAATCTCTGGGAGGACAGCGAGTCTTAGAACATTCTTTCTCTTCTTAAGGCAATGTTTTGAATGGGGTTTTGAGAAAATAAAGCATGAAAAGGAAGGAGGTGATCTGAACTCATCAGCAAAATTTCAAAAGAGCCCCCAAAATATGTGTTGCAGTGCAATTTCTTTTTATGCTTAAGTACTGAAGTACCCGCCCTGAACCAAACAATTATGGGACTAGATGGACTAAGCAAATAGCTTATCTCTTACAGAAAGCAGCTTAAGTTTAGAAGAGGAAAAAGAATTATAGTAAACTTAAATAAATCCCTTTGAGGGTAACTGCTTCAGCTGCAGGCATTTTTCCGGGCATGAAACCACTGGAGGTTCAGCTGTTGGAAGCTTGGCAGGAATGTGGTAACATTAATAACTCATCCTTCATCTGCTGATCAGAGTTTTATGTGAGAAGTCGTAGTTGTTACCCATCTGGCAGGATGTTTGAGGTGTAGAAGATCTCTCTGCTTGATAATCTGCTTGATCTCTCTGCAGGTAGGGTTGGCAGCAGGCTATCAGTTGAGTGATGTCTGCCCTGGGTTGGGGGAGACAGGATGCTGGGAGGTGTCAGGGGATGCTTGGCTATTATCTCGAGTAGTTTCTGTGACATGGCTTTACAGCTGGACCTTGGCTTAAGTGAGGAAGTATCCCCTTCTCCCTGGGGATAAAAGAAGCTGTGTGACATTTAAGTAGGAACAAAATTAGACTGTTGTCCCATAAAGAGTGGGAGAGACTGTATTTTAAAATTGAGGGTACAGCCTATTTATTGAGCTGTAAACTGGCATTTTAATATTTTATCAAAGCAGCAAAGTGGGTAAAAGGAAAGGTGGACTTCAGCTGTGTTTTTTCATATCCTGATTCTCAGCTGCACTTAATGCACCTTCCTACTGCTCTTGCCACAGAAAAGATCTTGGCAGAAACAGAGGAGCCTCTGATGTGTGAGTAGGAGGCTTGTGTTTACATGTAGCTTCTTGTGTCACTGGGCACCTCTTTGTGTGTATGCACGTGTTTAATTTGCGTTTGTTGTTTTGAGTTTTTAATTTGTGACCTTCCCTAGATTGCTTTTAAGTAACAGGTATAATGAAAGTGTCACTGCACATATTTGAAAATACAGTAGCTTGCATGTGTGCAAATCTTTATGAAACTTCTGTTCAGCGTGTAACCCAGGGAGAGTTGCTGTCTTTGCAGGCTGAAGAGATGAACCAGCTCAGATAGGGAACAATGGAGCCTGTTCTTTAGTTAAAGGAACTTTTTGTCTGTTCTTGGCTCTAGATCTCCATGAGGATGCTGTAAATGTTCCAGTGCAAGGTTGCTTGCATGTCCATTAAAAATAAAAGGAAGGAGAAAGTATTCATTGAAAATAATTTACTTCAGTTACTTGGTAAACCTGTTTCCATATGGATGGGAATGCAGTTTAGAAATTAAGTAAAACAAGACTTTAGTACCACGAGTTAAGGTGGAGAGTCATTTTGCCATGAAGAGGGGCTATTAAAATCTACAGCAAAGTGAACTTCAGCAACACATTTCTTTCTTTTTGGTAGGCACTCCTCCTTATTCTTTAGGTACATTTAGGGTGTGTAGTTAGAGCTCCTAATATATTCTGTAATCAGATTTTTATCTTTACGTTCTGTGGCTTAAAACCACCAAACTCTCAGCTCCATGTATGCCAGGTTAAATTTCTTACCACTTCGAAGTTGCCCCAGTTCCGAGTGAATTCGGAAGAAGGAGAGACAGAGACTGGCAATGTATGTGGCTGTGCATCAGAAAGGACTATTTTTCAGAGGAATTGCATGAGTTGCTGAGTGCTATCTGTATCTGAGATAAAGCAATTTCATGTAACAAGCTTTGTAACCATGTGGACTTATGTAAAAGCAAATTTAAATAACTTGGTTCTAAACAGTTTTTAATCATTCTATTTTTCAGATTTCTAAACTAAAAAGGAAATAAAAGTTTGTTATATTTTTTCCTTTTTCCCCTCTTCCAATCCTTTTAATTTATTTTTAATTGTATTGCTGGGTTGTTTTTAGTGATAAAAAGCAGCCTCTAGGGACAAGAGTTACCAGATGTGCTTTTATTTTGGTGCAGCTTGCTTTTGCAACTTGATAAATTCCCAAAGTGCTCTGGTTAGTAGAAGTGACAGATGTTTACTGTGTGTTCCTTTGCTTCTGATAGTGGTCATGAAAACACTGCAGAAACCTCACGGCCTAAAAGATAGGGGAACATCAGATTTAGAAATGGCAAAAGGATTAAATATTTACACTTGAGCGCAAGCAGCTGTTAGTTTACTGTATGGTGTAACTTCTAATTGCATTGTACATCCATGCCAGCACAGGTTAAATCAACTTCAGTAGCTTTCGGTTTTGTCTGCACTTGAGTAAAAGTGCTTGGTGTTAAACTGGGAGTCCTGCACACACAAGTTAGGCTGTCTTTTCAAGATTACTGCTCTGGCTGTTTTGGGAATTCTGTGAAATGAGATAGGAAGTGTCTGCTCACTGTTTTTGCTCTCTGGCTAGGTGAAACAGAAACTGCTGTTGGAAATTTGGTTACTCAGCCTTGGCGGTGGGAGTTTGATCACTGGGGATATGCTGCCTCAGATAAAAGAAGGATGAATTGGCATTGTGTAAATAAGAGTGGTTGTAGCAGCAGTGTAAGGGCAGGAGCGCATGTGCCAGGGTACAGCCAAGGCATGTTCTTTGCCTTTGTGTGCCAGGTCCTTGCCACTCTGCTGTAGGAGCTCTGTTCTGGCAGCTGTGCCCATGAAATGCCCGTGCATTCATGGACTGTTGCTTACAGGTATGAAAAGCATCTAAAGTTCAGTATTTACCCTACTGGTGTGTCATTAACCATATCTTTTGGTTTCTTGCATGTTGCCTTGCTAGGTGGTTTGTTTTGTAACTGTGAAATCACATGTAGTTAACTGACTTGAACTGGAACAAACCTAATCCTGAGCTGTTGACCAGATATGTAGACCCAGGAAGAGGGATCCTCGAGACCACTCTCTCCAGTCTTGTTTGCTTCTCCCATCTCTTCTCTCCTGCCCTTCGTGGTCTGACCCTGCTAACCTGTGAGAAGTAAGGATGGAGCAGTGTTGCTGCACATCCAGCTTAGGGTCTCCCTGAGCTTTCTGAAGTATGCTGGGCACCTGCTCTGCACTCCGAAGCCTGGGGATAAATCTCAATAAAAGCTGAAGCTTGCACTTTTGGTCAAAGCAGCTCTTTTATAAGAGCATGCTCAGGAATACTGCAGTAGGCAAAGTGGGAAGTTGTTCATTTTCTGTGCTCTGTAGACACAGAATTTGCATGCAGCAAATACAGAGTTAATTGTGTTAATAATCTTTGGGTGCTTTGGGGAGCTACTCAGAAATATAACAATGGGCTCCTGTTTTGAAAGTCATCCTTAAACAGACCTCTCCGGTCACTTACAGCAAGGCAAGAATGGGGTAAGATTTGATAGTTTATTGTTAGGGAAATAATGGCTGCTAATACTGCTTTTTAAATATCACATTGATTACAAAACCATCTGTGTAGGAGTGGTGTATGGCACTAGGCCTTCAAAGAACTGGTAAACAAGGAAGATTCAGTGTAAACACTTAAATAGCAGCATCCAAAAGTAGGTTAGAGTGTTACACAACCTGAAAAAGCCCAGCTTTGAAGGGCAGCATTTTTGAAGATTTAAAAAAAAGAAAAAAGTGGTTTTTTATAGATTTCATTTTTGTAAATGGTACTAATTTGACATAGATTATGTAAAGAATCTCATTTTTATCTCCAGTTTACTGAAGCCTAATATTTCTTCATGCAGTCTAAGAGAAATTAGATTTTGATAATTTTTTGTTTTGCAAGTTACTGTCAGTGAGGTTCATGTTGTTCATAAAGGTGATGCTTCCTTAGTTGGAGAATGTGTTTGCAGACTATATCGGAGATTATATATATTATATATGTAAGTATATAGATATATATAGAGAGAGAGATTATATATCCCCTTTAAGGGAAAGTGTGGAATTATAGCTGTGCAGTTTGGGCAGTGGGATGGGGGAATTGGGGGGATGGGTTAGATGTGGGGGGTTTTGTTTGGTTGTTTTTGTTTCTCATATACTGAGTGTACGAGTTGTGCTAATTATTCCTCCTTGATCATTTAAATGTGTTATCAAATAAGAGCATCATATGTTTCTATATATATTTATCTAACAAGATTTAATTAAAATCTATTGTGGAACTCTCATTCCTTAGTTGAATTGTTTTTCTCTCTAGGAAATACCCTTTCAGCTTTGTGTTCGTTGCTTTTCCTTATCCAGTCATGATCCATTACAGGGTAGCCAAACAAAAATAAACCAAACTAGATCCTGCAGATTGATTCAGATTGATTTAAAATGGGTAGATTTGATTGCTGTCAGATGTTTAGGGAAGAAACAGTAAGTGGGAATTCTAATTGGGTGAAAAGAAATAATGGAAGTCTTTTTTTATGCAGCTTTTAATGTTAAATCTTTGTCTGATTTTCCAGAGATAAAAGCACTGATCAGGAAGTATCTGATAATATAAGCCCCATCCTGGTGTTAATGTTCTGCAATGCCTTCCATCACTGAAGTAGCAGCAAAACATTTCCTATAGTAGAGAAACACTATAAAAATGCCCATATTGTATTTTCCTGTGAAATGTTTCCTGGACTTTTCAGGCAATACAGACACTCAGTGCACAAATCCGTGCTTGGCTGAATTTTAGGGGTCAATTTGCAGGACGGTTGAGAGGGGGGGCTGTAGTTGCAGTTATACTTACAGCTGGTTTTGTAGCTTGAGTGGGCTTAGGTAGAGTAAAGCACAATAATCCCTTGTGAAATAAAGCAGCAGAGAGCTAAGTCCTCTTAGCCAACATACTAGGAGCTGCAAACCAGGCTAGGGGATAGCTGTAATATTTCCACCTGCTTTAGCAGGGCAATTTCCCTCTATTACTCGATCCCAAAGCCTAGTGGTGATTAAACCTTCAGTTTGTTTTAAACTTCTCATCTCAGAAACTGAGTAACCAGTGCAGGTATGGATGTCTCTGTGTGCTCAGAATGCCTGAATTCATAATGATTCATAGAATTTCCTGTATGTCTTTGTGCATTATTTCACAAGGGTTCTGGGGCTCCTTATACTTGATTCTGTGGAGAAGAAAAGGAGGAAAAAGAAAAGGATAATGCCATCTTTTTGACCTTTGCAGATTGTCCATGGAACAACTGATATTGGCAGGGTCCTGGCTAACAGGAATCTCATAATCCATTCTTATCACATTAAGATCTAGTAGTCTGCTTTAATAAGATATTGCAGAAGTAGGAATGGTTGGTGGAAAGAGACAGCAAAATATACAGCGGAAATAAATTTAAACTTATGGTCACTGGATCAAAAACAAGCTAGCAAAGCCTTTTAGTTATGGGAAAACTTTTCTTCTCCCTAATTTCCTGTGGGAAGAGAGAAAACAAATTTGTTCATGGTAGCACTTTTTCTTTTCAGCTAGAAATGTTGAGTTTTTTTAGGAAATTCTTTACCAGATGCAGTGACAAGGCGAATTCAAGAATTTTCTTGTTTTCTGAAACAAAGTGGACTTGTTTGGAGTCTTGGGAACCTGAGAGTAAATGAGTGTATCATGTGCTACAATTCTCAGTTTATTTGTTTGTTCTGACTTTGAATTTGCTTTAACTTTAAATATGCTTTTAAGACAGGAGGGCCAGTGAGCTACAGGACAGACAGCTTTTATCTGTAAGTACAGGAAGAAGTAGGATGTAAATAAACATTAGTAACATACCGATCTGCTGCTTCCTTTTCCGCTAACTTCTGTATTTAAGCTAGAACAGTTTCTTAGGAAATATCCCAAATATGTCCACTTTGTATTTCAGCATTTATAGTCTGAAATGTGTCAGAAATTCACCAGGCAAAACACATTCTGACCTCTTTCTATTACAGCTTTTCTTTAAGACTAATGAAATTATTATAATTGTTAAGAAGAATGATTTATTAAATTAGTTGCTACCCTTGCTGATTTAATGTGGGCCTATAACAATTGTATTGTCATTGTTAATTTTTTTCTCTTTATATTCCATTTTCATTGTAACTTGTATAACTGCAAAATAAGCAAAGTAGGTTTAATTCTAGAGCTCCAAATCACGCTACTGCAGTACTTTCAGAACTTCAGACTTTTCCACCTAAAATCTTAAAGGGTAGGAAGAAACAGCTGTGCTTAGAACAGTTGTGTTTATTTAGGCTAAAGATTTTGGTTTTGTTTCAGGAGAAGGAATATGCCCAGTAGATAGCTGGAAGTGATAGATGGAACTGAAAGAAGTTAATGTTATCCTAGAATGTCATCCATGTTACAGAGATGGAGACAGAGGGCTTGGGAGGAAAAAAGGTTCTTTGTTAAAATAAAAGTCTTAATGTAGCTGTGGATTGTACTGCAATAGGCCTGAATTAAAATCTGTGCTTATTAAAACTAAACAAAAATGTGCTGTTTAAAAAAGGAGTCTGTCCTAAAATTCCATGTTGGGAATTAAAAAACATTTCTCTTCAAGAACCTCACTTTCCTAGTGTGGGTCTCTTTGGATCATGGGTGTGTCAAAACCCCATGTTCTGCTGAACCTCAAGGTCTGTTTGGTGCCTTGTAAGCCCTGAAAAGGGCTGAAAGAAGTGCATGTTTTCACCATGAGAAATCAGGTATTTTAACATTTCAGCTGCACAGGACTTTGTTCTTCAGCTTCAGCTATCTGCTCACAGATGTTTTCTGCATCGGGGTTGTGAGTAGAGCATCCCCTGGCTGCTCTTGAGGGGAGACCACCTATGACAGGCTGTTGCAGGCTCTGCCTGCCAGACACAGACTGGCATTTGTGTCTTTTTTTTTTTTTCCTTTCTCTTTTTTTCCTTACTTCTGTTATCACTGTAGCTTATAATGAAACCCAAAGCCCAATTTGGCACTCTTAAAAAGGAGTTGAAAATTACTGATGAAAATACTATCCACCTACTCCAAGGAATATTCCAGACAGTAGGTTTTAAAAGCTTTGAATAGTTTAAATTCAGCTATGGAATAAAGAAAATCCAAACCCATTACAGTACTGTACAGACCCGTTGTTCTGAGGGCCTCTTAATAGTTTGATTTCTAAGTGTATGCAGAAATATAATAAAAGTTAACTTCTGTGGTTATTAGTTTAGTAAAATCAAACACCATGTTATGATGGATTTAAGAGAGAAAATATCAAATTTATTTGCAGCCTGTCAGAATGTATCTTATACTGTGTGTAGGTTTTTAGTTTTTCATTTTGGTTTTTAAGACGCAGAACATTAAAAATATTGGACCTGTAAGGAGGCAAACCTGTTTTCAGCTCTTGGAATTGATTTTTGCTAGCTAGAAAAAGGTCTGACTGTCTTTTATGAGACAGTGTTAGTAATGCCACAGAGGAGTGTTTTGTGTTTTATAACTGCTAATCTCTGCCAGAACAGCAGCTCTTCTGTGAGTATCAGTAACTTGAAAGAAAAGGTGTGTTCAGAACACTGAATGTGGTGCTTCTTGGTGTAAAGCTCCTGTTACACCATGCTGCCTGCGGCTTCACAAAGAGGATTACTCAGGCTCTGTTGTGTCTCCTAACCTTTTTGGAAATGATTTTGTGTGTTCAAGGCAGAGGTCTGGTAGAGGCGATTTTTAGCTTTTGCTTTTATTGCTGTCCTTTCTAAGTCTTTAGCTGGAACCACTTTGTGCTCTGTCATTTCTTTTCCATTATTTCAGTTGTTTAGAGCAGTCATGTCTTCAGTGCTTGGGTTTCAGTGCTTTATCCACATGTTCTCATGGCAGAAGCAAAAAAATCACCTTCTTTCTGTGAAAGGAATTCTGGAGGCCATGCCCCAAACCGCAGTGAAGTAACTTCCCACGTAATTAGCTAGTGCAAAGTTGAGGGAAAGGCTAGCCCCAGAGGAACAAGCAGTAGCAGCTACCCGTGTTTGTTCCAGCAGTGATCTCGTTCCTCCTTCCCACCCCGCTTGCCCCGCTCTCCCTGCACTGTGCGTGGCTGCGTGAGCGGGGTGCCCGCAGGACTCGGCCTTGCTCCGCCTTTGCCTTTGTGCTCTGCTGCTGAACTCACCTGGTGGGCAGGAAGTTCTTGTGGCAGCCAAGGTAGGTGAGACCACAGTGAAAACAGCATGGAGATCGAGAGTATGCCTTCCAAAGAGCTTCCTGGGAAGAAAAAAATCCATTCAGGGGGAAAAATCATCTCTACTGTTGCTTTATGGTTCTCCTGTTCTGGGCAGATGACAGACAGTTGGGCCCTAGGAGTTAGGAGGGTCCTTTTGTATCAATTTGTTCACATTAGCACAAATGGCTAATACTGTTCATTTGCACACTGTTGCTATTTAAATGTCCAAGGTAGCAGTTCTAGGGCAAGCAGTCACGCTGTGACTCGGTGTAGGTGAAGCACTGGGAGACATGAAAGGTGGGAGTTTGTAGCTAACTTCCACATAAGGCACTGTGAGGCTTTGATAGCTGGGGTGTGTTACTGGTCAGTGTCCCTCAGCACTTCCTACAGCTGCTGCAGCCCTGGGAGGTGTGTGGGGAGAGGCTCAGGAACCATGCTGCTGGAAGGAGGTCCTTGTGCGCCTGGGAGGACTGTAAGACCTCAAAAACTTCTGATGGGGGAGGAGTATTTGACATTCATTTGCCCGCTGGAAAATAAAGAAAATGAGAACTGGAAGCTCCTTCTGCTGGTTGCCTGAGAAGCTGAGCCCTCACTTTTTAAGTTTTGGCAACTGTGCCAAGAGCATCGAGATGAGTGCTGCAGTGAGATAAAGTCCTCTCCTCTCTGGCTGCCTCCACCAGATCTCAGGCTTGGTATGCAAGACTGGTAAAAGCTTCTGGGAGGAGAGAGTGGGAGGCCAGGGACTGGATATCTCCCTGTGCTGGAGGAGACACTTCGATCATGAGCTCTGTGGTAGTAAAGACAAGTGCTGGCCTTTCCCACAGTCCGAGATGTGGGAGCTGATTGCACTGGTGTGGGGAGGGAGGGGTGCTAGCACATGACTTTGACCAAATGGGCAATTGCTGGTATTTGAGTTCTGTGTGTAGAAATGTCTTTTATCTAGAAATAATTAAATTATCACATTGTATGTATGTTGCCTGTGACACTGTCCTTTAGGGTGCGTAAGGTGCAGGTCTGTATGAACTGTTATGCTACAAGTTAAAAATAATAAATCTAATGCATCTTGTTACTGCCTGCTTTGATCTCCTTGTGCTCTGCTAAGCTGTTCTTCTCCCAAGCAAAGACTCCCAAGACAGACTCTGTGGGATAATGTACGTACTGTCTCCTTCCCTGCTGCATGTGTGCACACAAGCTAGATATTTTTCTTTAGAAATGGCAAATTTGGGTCACACGTTCAGCAGTTAAAATGATGATTTTACCACATCCTGCTTGCACAGGAAGCTTATTTTTTTTAAAGCTGGTAGGCTGAGTCCTTCATATTTTGTCAAAACAAAAAGCAAAGCAAGTTATTTAAAGCTGCAGAGAGGTTTGGATTCTCATGTGGTCAGTTTGCTGCTTTGTCTCACAGTGCATATGTTTAAGATAAAGTGAAAGCCTTGCAGTCAGCTCTTGTGTTACCTGCACTAACCAACTTCCTATGATCACTAGGCTGTGATGATAATCTGAAAAAATGTTTTTCTCCATTATATAAAGAAAGAGTTGTGGGGTTTGTTCTTGGTTAGCTGGCTTGAATCAGTTGGGGAAAAAAATGCATACAGTACCAGTATTTGGTCCAGTCATAGAATAAACGGTTTGGATTGGAAGGGACCTAAAAATATCATCTAGTCCAACACTCCTCCCATGGGCAGGGATGCCACTCACTAGATCAGGTTACTTAAGGCCCTGTCCAACTTTTTTTACTTTAAAACATCCAAGTATGTTAAAAAATTTGTGCCAAATGTTCACATAGTAACTGCAAGGTTTTCACTTGTGCAGTGTTACTTAAAAGGGAAAGGAGCCAATCAATCTGATAAGATACATGGATTCTCAGTAAGAAGGAGTGGAAGATACTGTGTTGTGCTAGACGAAAAGAAATGAGAGGCTTTGCTGACAACATAACAAGATCTAAAACATGCTGTCCAAGTCATGAGCAGAGTGCAAAGCATTTAGAAAAATGCTATTTTGTTTAAAAGCAAGGTACCACAAAACAGTGTTAGCACTGGATTTTATATGCTCAGACTCAAGCAATCATTTTTACAGAACTGGATTTTGTGCTGTGTAGTCTATTGTTGTTCTTCTTTTTATTAATACATATCACCTACAGTATTTTACCTTTCAGATATTTCACTTGCACAGAGCAGGCTTTGGTGCTGTGAAGTGGCAAAGATACATAAACATGATCTAGCCTGAAGTGAGAAGCCTTCTGTTTTGCTAAAGGAATGCATTGTTTTGGTCATATCCTTTGAGAAAACTGTTAAGCGGAATGATGGACAGTGTGTGACAGGCAACGAAACATAAGGAAAAGTGAAACCTTCTGAGGATCTGTATGTCATGCTGGGATTGTTTTTAAATGGTAAAACTAATGTCCCCAGTCAACAATACTGATTTTGTCTTTGTTCTCTTGTAGGAATGTTCACCCTTGCAGAAGTTGCATCACTCAGTGACATCCAGCCAACTTACCGTATCTTGAAACCATGGTGGGATGTATTTATGGATTATCTCGCTGTTGTTATGTTAATGGTTGCCATTTTTGCTGGAACCATGCAGCTGACAAAAGACCAGGTGGTCTGCTTGCCAGTTTTGCAGTCTACTGTAAATTCAAAAGTGCAGCCTGATACGTCAGGGAAGGCCGACTTTACCACTGTTGAAACAACCACTGGTCAAGAAGAAGCATCAATTAGAACTGTTTCCTTCGGTGCCCCTACTGTACCACCTGACATTCTTCTGAGCAGAGCTACCTCTTCTCAGTATCAACCCACTGAATCAGGCCAGGAGCTGAAGAAGGAGCAGAAAGATTCCTCAGGCCGTAAAACAAATTTGGATTTTCAGCAGTACGTATTTATTAACCAGATGTGCTATCATTTGGCTCTTCCTTGGTACTCAAAGTATTTTCCTTATCTTGTTCTCATCCATACTATCATTTTAATAGTCAGCAGTAATTTTTGGTTCAAGTATCCCAAGACTTGCTCAAAAATTGAGCATTTTGTGTCTATATTGGGGAAGTGCTTTGAGTCTCCTTGGACTACAAAAGCATTGTCTGAAACGGCATGTGAGGACTCTGAGGAGAACAAACAGAGGTTAACTGGTGCCCAGTCCCTGCCCAAGTATGTTTCCACTAGCAGTGATGAAGGAAGCCCAAGTGCTAGCACTCCCATGATAACCAAATCTGGCTTCAAATTTTCAGCTGACAAGCCGATGATCGAGATTCCCAGTGTCACGATTTTAGATAAGAAAGATGGAGAACAAGCCAAAGCGCTGTTTGAGAAAGTCCGTAAGTTCCGGGCTCATGTGGAAGACAGTGATCTGATTTATAAGCTCTATGTTGGCCAGACTGTCATCAAGACTGTCAAGTTCATATTTATTCTCTGCTATACTGCAAACTTTGTCAACACCATCAGTTTTGAACACATCTGCAACCCAAAAGTGGAACACCTGATTGGCTACACACAGTTTGAATGTACACACAATATGGCTTATATGTTGAAGAAGCTGCTTATCAGCTACATTTCCCTCATTTGTGTCTATGGTTTTATCTGCCTCTACACGCTGTTCTGGCTGTTCCGAATACCTTTAAAAGAATACTCTTTTGAAAAGGTCAGAGAAGAGAGTAGCTTCAGCGATATCCCTGATGTCAAAAATGATTTTGCGTTTCTCTTGCACATGGTAGATCAGTACGACCAGCTGTATTCTAAGCGATTTGGTGTCTTCTTGTCAGAGGTAAGCGAGAACAAACTGCGTGGAATTAGTTTAAACCACGAATGGACTTATGAAAAGCTTCGGCAACACGTCTCCCGCAATGCCCAGGACAAGCAAGAGTTGCATCTCTTCATGCTGTCGGGGGTCCCCGATGCAGTGTTTGATCTGACGGATCTGGATGTATTGAAACTGGAGCTGATTCCTGAAGCAAAAATTACAGCCAAAATTTCCCAGATGACAAATCTTCAGGAACTTCATCTGTACCACTGCCCTGCGAAGGTCGAGCAGACTGCCTTCAGCTTCCTCCGGGACCACTTGAGATGCCTTCATGTAAAATTCACAGATGTTGCAGAAATTCCTGCATGGGTGTATTTGCTCAAAACCCTCCGTGAATTGTATTTGATAGGCAACTTGAACTCTGAAAATAATAAAATGATAGGGCTTGAATCTCTTAGAGAGTTGAGACACCTTAAAATTCTCCACGTGAAGAGCAATTTGACCAAAATTCCCCCCAATATCACAGATGTAGCACCACATCTGACAAAACTAGTCATTCATAATGATGGAACTAAGCTTGTGGTACTCAATAGCCTTAAGAAAATGACTAATGTTGCGGAGTTGGAACTGCAGAACTGTGAACTGGAGAGAATTCCCCATGCCATCTTCAGTCTCTCTAACTTACAGGAACTGGATTTAAAGTCAAATAGCATACGCACAATTGAAGAAATCATCAGTTTCCAGCATTTAAAAAGATTGACTTGTTTAAAGCTGTGGCACAATAAAATAGTCAGCATTCCTTCATCCATTACCCACATAAAGAATTTGGAGTCTCTTTATCTCTCCAATAACAAACTTGAAACCTTACCTGCCGCAGTGTTCAGTTTACAGAAACTTAGGTGTTTAGATGTAAGCTACAACTCAATTGCGGTGATTCCAGTGGAAATAGGTTTGCTTCAAAATCTTCAGCATTTTCACATCACAGGAAACAAAGTCGATGTTTTGCCAAAACAGTTGTTTAAATGTGTTAAATTGAGGACTTTGAGTCTGGGACAAAACTGTATTACTTCAATCCCAGATAAAGTAAGTCAGCTGTTGCAGCTGACTTACCTGGAACTGAAGGGAAACTGCTTGGACCGTCTGCCAGCTACGCTAGGGCAGTGTCAGCTTCTCAGGAAAAGCGGGCTCATAGTGGAAGATCACCTCTTTGACGCTTTACCCTCAGAAGTTAAAGAGGTGTTGAATCAAGACACAAGCATTCCCTTTGCTAATGGGATTTAGACTGAGTTGAAATGCTCTGGTAGCTGACTTCCAAATGGCAAATGCTAAATAAAAAGTATGGCAATTGTGAGATCATGTGTTTTAGAAAGCAGATTTCCTTGGAAGGCAGAACTACTAGCAGGATTAGAAGAAGTGCAACTGAGTGTTCAATGTTTGCAGTGTTTTAAAAGTTCATTTCCAAAATTTTTGAGAGGATAAAAAAACCTTAATAATCTCAATTCTTTTTTCCTTAAATTGTTTGTAACTTGGATGCTGCCGCTTTTGAATGTTTACAAATTTGCTTGCCTGCTTAAAGTAAATGATTAAATTGATGACCTTTTCTTACTATGCAAGTTATTCCTTAAGGTCTGGTTTTACTTTAGTGCATTATGGGGAGGCAAACCAAGGCTAAATGTTGTATGTGGTATGGGCCTAACAGCACTTGAAACACACGTTGAATTGTGTTGTTAGTGTTCAGCTATCCTTGGCAAATGAAACCAGTTTGGCTGTGATTTGAACTGCACCAGAACCACCATTTTCCTGCATTGAGGTATGTGGTTTCATAGAATCATAGCATTGTTTAGGTTGGCAAAGCCCTGTAAGATCATCAAGTCCAACCATTAACCTAACACTGCCAGGTCCACCATGTCCCTAATCACCATGTCTGCGCTTTTTTTGAATGCCTCTGGGGATGGTGATTCCATCACTTACTTCCCTGGGCAGCCTATTCTAATGTTTGACCACCCTTTCAGTGAAAAAATTTTTCCTAATCTAAACCTTTCCTAGCACAACTTGTGTCTTCTTGTGCTATTGCTTGTTACCTGGGAGAAAAGACTGACCCCCACCTCACGACACCATCCTTTCAGGTAGTTGTAGGGGGCGATAAGGGTCCCTCCTGAGCCTCATTTTCTCCAGGCTTGACACCCCCAGCTCCCTCAGCCAGTCCTCACAGGACTTGTGTTCCAGACCCTTCACCAGCTGCACTGACCTCTGGACACCCTCCACTACTTCAGTGTTTTGCATGAGGCCAGGTTGTGTTTGCCTTCATTGTTCTCCTCAAGGCCTCATGTTTTTGGGTGAGATTGCTTCTGTGGTCCAGTGTGCTAGTCCTTCACACTGGCAAAGGCCTGTCACCTTCCTGCAGCTGCTCTCCTCCTCAGCCTCCATAATGCTCCTCTGTCCCATGCAGCAGTGGGTGGCAAAAGGGAGAATACTGCCATGTGGCTTTCAAGATGGAGTTAGTTTTGATGTTTGAACTCTTTCAGAAGGTGACTTTGAAAGCCATTAAACACCAAGTGACTTTATTGCTCATGTTTTGCTCTTCTGAGTTTTTATCTGGAATGCTCAAGGCATTTTATGAGTTGGTGATTGTTTTGTTTCACAGCCCTTGCTTAGAATGTGGGGCATCGTCTCCATTTACTAGACTAATAACAGACATAAGATCTGCTTTTTCGCTCAACTGTGATTAAGCTTTATCACCTATTGTTAAATCTTGCACACCTGGACTTTACCATACCCCAGCCCAACTAATCTGATGTCTTTGAACATTTACTCACTGTTAGAAAACCCTAACTGTGTGCCAGATAAGTCATCCAATAAAGAAAAAAGCAGACAGCAGTGAGCTTGGGATTTTTTTGTTGTTGGCCTTCTTGGTGGTGTTTTTTTAACTGAGTTTGCATTGCCAGAACCATTAGAAAAATATAATCCATTAAATCTGCAAAATCATCAGTTGTAAATCTCAGTCATTTACATTCCATGTGTGCAGAAAAGAAGTACTATGCTGGGAGATGATTGCATGATTACTCATGGTTTAAACACAATTCCCTATTGTAGTGTGGTCAGGACTGAACTAGTCTGTAGTTCAAGGGACTGTTCTTCTCACACAGAAATCCTCATGCACAGTGATTTCTACTGTAACTTCACCAGAGCTGCCCTGACTTACACCACTATTAATGAGCAGATAGTTTAGGCCTAGAGGCATTGAGCAGCCAGGAACATTTCAAATACTGCTCTTAGAAGTCTTGCACATGTTATTGTTAATAATTTACTGTTAGTCATGCTGGGAGGACTGTTCTCAGCTGTAGGTAGCAGTCTCTGAGTACATACCTGCACCATATGTTTATGTATATCAGAAGACCAGTTTATGGATAGTGGTTTTCCTACTTTTCATGGGGATACAGTCTGTTTTCCGCTTGCCAGCAGGTAGTAAACTTGGGATGTTGACAGTTTTGCAATACCAAGTCACAGGTTAGGCAGAGTACTTGGTGATCAGTACTTACTGATCTGTCCTCCACTGGGAAACTTAGTGCTAATCCTCAGATTCTTTTTTTAAAGTAGAAGTTAAGGCTGCAGCGGATGGTTTTTGTGGTTTTTTGTTGTTTTTTTTTTTTTTAAGAAACTCTTTCATTTTTTTTTTTTTTTGCACATAGATCACTTTAAAATTGCTGGACTATTGACTCTTTAGAAAAACTGTGGAATATACTATTGGTGTATGCTTTGTATTTGCTGTTGAATGTTATTTCAGTTTCCAAGAAATTGTGTGTAGGAGGGAGGAAGAGTTGGAGGATGACAAAATGATTAAAATATTTAGAAAAATAGTTCTATTTTTCATCTTTTTTCCCCCTTTTTAATAGCAGAGTCGCACAGAATGTGGCTGTGTATTGATCTAGTTTTTAAAAAGGTGTTTTTGGTGTTTCTGATTCTCCTGCTGGCCCTACTGATGTTCAAAAAATAAACCCATGTCTATTTCATCTGACTATGGTATACTCAAAAAATAAACCCATGTCCAGTTAATGAGTATGGTATACATAACTTAGACCACTGTTTTGACTAGTTAGTTGCCAACTGTACTTCTTTACACAATTTCCTCCAAAATAAGTGTATGTTAAAGTTAATTTCTGGCTTCTAATGCTTGCTTAGCATAAACTCCATTCTTGTTTTTAGGAGATCTTTCTCAGAGTGGGGAAGAACTGCCCAGCATCCCCGTGTCACCTCCCCCCAGTCCTTCCTCCTCTTTGTGACTGTTTATAATGTTCCTATTTCCTGCGTGTCAACTGACACAGTTTTGCTTTAAAGTCTTGGAAGTTCATCTCTTTTCCATGTAAGGCATGTGAAATATATTTTGCATTTCTATTTGATTTAATAAATAAGATGTTTATATCTTCCTCTAATCTATTTTTTTAATGGGTGAAAAGTGTGTTTGCATAGTAAAAGGTCTGATTTCAAGTACCTCATGCTGAACTTGTTCTGTGGTGCCTGTACTCTAAGAAAGAAGAGGTATGAATTGCTGCTCCCAGTAAGTCTTGTAGGTATGGTTTCTATCTAAAATACAGTACTTCAGAATAATTTTTCTTTTTTTTTTTTTGCGTGTACTCAATCTAAATGACCTACCACTGTTTTTATTTGGCTAATTGAATTCTGCAAAACACATGTATGGCTCTGGAAGAAAAACCTGTGTTTGTTCAAATGAGAGGAAGTAGGAAATTGCCCATTCTGTTTGCTCCTGCCACTGTAACTCGTTTTGGTAAAGATCCTTCAGTTTTCCAATAAATTGACCTTTTGGAAACTGCTTCCAATGACGCATACTGAACTATGGCATTCCTGGGCAGGTATCAAGCCTCTTGGTGTACGGGAGGGTGCTGGCACTCGTGAAAGGCTCTCTGGTGCTACATAAATGGCTTTGCAGTCCAAAGCTGCCATCTCTGGTAGCAAAGCAGGATGCCAAGGCACTGTACGCCATGTCTGAGTATGGGAGTTCTGCTTTGTGGATGGCATTTTTAATAAAAACTTACAGAAATAGCTGTTCTGTATATTGTGTTTCCATGGATGTGCAGAGAAATTAGTGGTGTATGGTTATGTGAAGGCAATAGGTTAGATTGTGATTCCTTTACTTAAATTAAACAAAGCAGGTGCTTCTACAGCTGTGGTGTTGACTGTCATTCTCATTTCTTGCAGGAGCAGATTTTGGCTTTCGGACTTCTCAGTTCTCAAGACAGGGAGTTGAGCAGGAAACCTGACCGTCCCAAGTGTAACTTCTGCAGCTTGTTGAGAACAAGAAAAATGGGGCTTCTGTTGGGTCTTTGGGTTGTGATCCTAAACATGAGAACAAAAGTCTTGGGATTTGCTGAGGGATCTCAGTATTGGTAGCAGAGCCAAAGGGAACAGGGGCAGTGGGCTGAGGGGAGCTTATCTGGGCAGTGTCACCCAGTGTGATGGGATTGTTGTCTGTGCAACAACCAGCCTCAAAGCCACTGTGGAGCATGGCACTGCTTTTCAGCCCAAAGCAAGGAAGGAGGCTAAGCCTCCTTGAGAACTATTTTGAGGTTTGGTACAGCCTTCTGGTCACCTGGGGTAAAGGATATTGAAAACAGTTATATTTCCTGTATATAAGCTGTGGATTCTTTAAGGGAGGTAAAATGCCTGAATGATTGTGAAAAATGCAAGTAATGCAGAAATTATGTCATGTAGAAAGATTCAAGAGGCAGAGGCAGTCTGATCATTAGCTGCATGGCAGAGCCCTGTCAATGCGTTTCTAATGTGTGATCCCAGCACAATTTGATTTAGACAGCAAATCATCATCAGTCTGGGCAGGACTAGAAGATACCTCAGGATGTCTTTAAGCCTGTCACCCTGCCTCATGCAGAAATAAGGTTCCCTAACTCACTCCTGCCAGGTGTTTGTCAATATTAGAATGGGTTAGACAGCGATGGAAATTCCAGCCTCTCTAGGCAAGCTGTTTACTTAGTCATCTCCACATTGAAGAAACAGCAAGACAATGGCTGATGCTCCATTTAAGCCAAACCAAATGATTACAAATATATTGACCTATTTGCTTGTAGAAGTACAGACAAACAGGCTGCTATGTGGATATGTTGCATCCTGAGCAGCTTGGGAGGACTGAAGTTCAGGATTCCTTTAAAAAAAGCCCTGAGGGGGAGCTTGCGTCAGTTCAGTTACAGATACAGCACGAACAGTTGTGTTCTCCAGTGACAGCAGGGCCAACCACAGTGCAGTGCATCCATGACTGGTCTGCCTTGTCTTAGGCTGGAGACTGACATCCTTGCCCTTGCAAAGCCTGGATGCTCTATTTCTTCAGAAAGACATTTTATGAAGGCATTTAAATAAAAAGTTTCTTGAGCAAATTTGCTGTAGGAACATGCAAGTTGATCCTTAAATCACCAAAATTGAAAGAATTGAGACAAATTCTGTAGTGATTTTGACCGTGGCATTAATCCCTTGCCTCCCTCTGTGAATTGATAAAATTACTGCACAAACTATGATTAGCTTACAGCGTTACCCAATTGGTTGGCATTTCAGCACTACAGAGGAGTTCCCAGCTCAGGCTGTCCACTTGTGCTTATACAGTGTGTTCAGCACTTAAGGCATCAAACATTGAAGTTGCAAAACCCTGTGGGTTTATGCTGTGACCAATTTCCCAGGACAGCAAATCATTCCCCATGCTGCTGAAGGGAGGGTACGCTGTGTCACTGAGTACAGTTGTTTCTCTAGCAAAGTTGAGGCTTTAGGATTAAGCTCAGAAACAGATTTTCCAAGCTGATTACTAACACGCACTCATTCCACGATAAAAGTCATGAGAGATGTAGTTTCTGGCTGAGATGCTGAAAATAGTTCCTGTAACTCAGCCAGGCATGGGTACAGAAGTGGCAGCTCTGTAATGCTGCACATCAACACAATACAGCTCAAGTGAGGATCTTTAAAACCGCACACCCTGGAGTTTGGCCAGGCTGCATCTCTCTCCCTTCCCTGAAGAGAACAGCCCCTAAGCCCTTTTGCAATTACTATCGCTGGGACCTTTGTTCTGTCTTGCCTCCAACAGCACATTGCCCCTTGATGCTGGAGGTAATACAGGGTTATTGGTTTAATGATGACTGTTTGGGAAGAAAGCCATCTTCTAAATTAACACCACAGTTGCTTGCAGGAAGTCTTCCAGCACAGAGCAGGTCTGTTCCCATAAAATGAACATGCTGTGCCCATAAACAATGAAATTTCAAGTTAGGACTGGGTTGCGTAGACCATTAGGAATAAATTCACGAACATGTTGCTGTTCTGGTAACCAATTCTGTGTATTTTTGCTGCTTCACATGGTTTGTAAAAATGGATTTTAAGATCCTTTTCCTAACATCATGCTGCAGCAACTCTGGAGCCAATGTTCCTGGCCTGGGGCAGGCTGGCTTACCCCAGAGGGTGTTGCTGGAGCTGCTCTGGCAGAGCTGAGGTGGGAGAAGGTCTGGGTGTTGTGGCTGTTGCCAGCATGCCATGGAGGGTCCCCTCTTCTGGGGAAGCCAGATTTACCTCACTCCTCCTGTGACATATATGGGAAATGCTATACAAGAAAGAGTGTGCCCTTAAACACCAAATAAAGGCAATACTGTTGAATGAAACATGCAATGTTTCTGAAAGATGGGAATCATGATAATAGGAGGAAATGCAGAGTGAGTGTGAAAAAAGGGAATAAATGGTCCTGAGAGGAGGTAGAGCCCCCACTTCCAGCTGGAAATTTCAGAAGTTTTAGAAAGATAGTGTAAAATCTGGAATGCAAGTTACAGGTGCTCCTGCCTAGAGCCAAGTTCAAATTCTCAGAGCACCGTATGACTTTGCCTTTTTCTTTTTTTTTTCTATTTTCTTCTTGACATCTGTCCGCTCTGCCTCTCAGAGCAGGGCCTTAGGGTGCCTGTGCAGCTGGCTGCTTACATGCTCTCCTTCCCCTCCTGCTCCTGTGCAAGTATCCGTGATAAGCTCATCTTGGCACTCATCCCAGCAGGGCCGTACCAGGAGCTGCAGCCCTGCCCTGCTGCGTGCTTGGCAGCGCCCTGCAGGGAAACCCTGGCACTATCAAGGGCCAGAGGCTAATCTGGGAGCTGCAGCTTCCCCCCGTGAAGGGATTGTCCCTCTGGCTGGCAGGCGATACCCGGGTGGGGTAGAGCTCTGCCAGCACAGCAGGGCTTGAAGCTCGCTCCCAGCCTCCCACTCCAGGGCTGCTGCATGGAAGTGCTGGGGCAGGCAGGGTCCTGTCCACTTCCAGCTCACACAGCTGGGGGAAGCCGTGTTCTTCCCACAGCCCTCTGAGGAAAGGGTTGCCATAACATCCTTAAGTTGCAATTTCCATAGGCATCCCCATGGCTCCTGCAGTTCTGTGTCTGAAGAGCCTCCCCTGTCTTTCTTGGAAATTGGGTTGTGTGTTTCTAACCGTGTTCAAAGAGGATGCAGAGAACACCTGATGATTGTCACAGCCTCTTCTGCAGTGAGTGCTTTTCTTCCACCCTTCCTTTTTCTCTCTGCCTTGGCTTAAACCTCTTCCTTCAGCCTTTCTTTCTTGTTTGGGTGTGGTTTGTAACTCCCTTTTCTCTCCTCTCAATCCTCTCAGTTTACCAAGTTTGATAAAAGTAGTGATGTCTGTAATGGGATGTGGGATGTGGGCTGAGGCCTCCCAGTGTAGAGCCCTGACCCCGAGGGCACACAGCCAGAAGGAGACCCCCCAGGAGCAACAGTGCCATGCAGTGTCTGGTTTGCTCAGCCCTCCATCTGGCCACACGACTTCCTGGAGCCCTCTGCAGAAAGGGAATTCAGAGGCCATTTTGCAAGGTGCCTTTGCTCTGGTGGCGGGTCAGGGCAGTGGCAGGATGTTGCACAGGGGCAGGTGACTCTGCTGCCCTCGTTTGCTGTTTGGCTTCTCTGAGGTCCAGGGGATACATCTGAAGGCGGTGCTTGGTCTCCAAGCCCTCCAGCCTCTTGCCTATAATGAGAGTTTAATTGTGGAGTTCTTCCCACACTGTAGCTGCAAGAATGGGATGGATGTAAAATATGGATGTAAAATGCTGGCAAGTGGAGACTCTGAGTATGTACCCAGGTCTGTAGGGCTGTAATGCACAACAGAGCTGGAAACCAGTGCCTTTCAGGGACTCAGGTTTTAAGCTATTGAAATTGTGAAATGTGCTTAACAAAAGGCAAAGGCCAGCTGGGTTGTAACTTGCTCACTGTCAGTATCGGTTTGTGTATTTGAGACCTAAGAAAATGCCAGCATGATCTGACCCAGGAGAATGAGATAGGTTTCTAGCTGTCTTTGTACTAAAATCCAGTTAAGTAAATTGGCTTTAAAATTGAGTGTGTGGGTGGTGGCGCTGTCCCTGCGAGTCAGCGCTCAGGTGGATGAATAATAGAACTTGGGAATGTTCCTCAAATCTTCAGAGCTATTTATGGCTGAGTGTATGTTCCTCTCACTGCAAATTTCAGCCTGCACTCAGAGCATGGGTGTTTGCCCCAGGTGCTGCTGATCTGAAACCCCAGTGATTCAGTGTCATGTCTGCAAGACAGAGGTCAGCTCCAGGAGTCCACACAGGCATTGAACAAAGGAGCTTTAGCATGTCCTCTCTCAGGGACCTCCTCTTCTTTCAGTTTAGGACTAGTAAAGCTGACAGGCTGCAGTTTTGAACTAGAACTCTGCAGAAGAGGCCTTAATTAAATCATTTTTCTGAAGTAATTAAAAGACTGTAAAATAATCATGTAGACAGAAGCTACACTGTGGTTTGAAACCTGCCTTTCTCCTCCCTGCCAGGAAGTCAAGTGAATCTTGGCCACATCTATCCCAGAACAGCAGGTATGCTCCCAGCCAGGAGTCGCCCCACAGAAGAATTACACCCACTGTGAAAGGTAATTTCAGAGGAAGGCAGGCAGGGTTACTGCCCTATCTACAGGTCCTTGTGCCTGTGGAGCTTTGTTTATGTTTGTTCTTGCATTGATCATCCTTAGCAACATCTTTAACTCTGAATATATTTGTTTAATTAAACACTTTTAACATTCTTTACAGGGCTTCTAATTGCTGAGTGCCCCAGAGGAGCTCGCAGCAGACAGCATGGGGTGTGAAACACTGAACAGCCTGCTTGGGGCTCAGAGGGTCCAAAAATGAGCGTTTTAGCTTTACATTCTGCTGCTCTCTCCTCACCAGACTGAGAAAGGGCTGGTAGTGGAGGAGACCTCAGAGATGTAGCATCGCTGTGGTTTTGTTAGGCAGCAATCAGTGCTCCTGACAGCCTGAAGGGCTGCTGCTATTATTAGCAAAATGTTGGTGGTGTGATTAGCTCTGTGCAAGACTTGAGTTCAAAGAAGCTTAAAGGATGAATGGACAGATGCAAACTGGACTAGGCACTGGATATTATAAAACTACGTCAGTCCTATGTGATGTGGAAAAAGGTGTGTAGATGCTGGTTCTCCACTTGTTATCCTGCTGGCCACAGCATTTCCGGTGCTTAACAGCTAACGGGCCTCAGTGTGAGCTGCTGCTCCTCAGTGTATGAGCAGGTGGGGTGCCCGGGATGGGTTCCCCATGCTGGGATGTGTAGTGGGGCTGGGTAGTTTACAAGGACTTGGGTTAAAAATGCCCTGAGCCCCAGGATCATTTGCCCTCAGCAGCACCACTGCTTGCAGGGGTGTCTCTGTTCCTGTCAGTAACTATGAATGACACATTTTGGGGAAGAAAAACAACTCTAAACACTCATTTTAGTACAAAAGTATTTTGCTGTGGTGCTATTTAGGAGGTTTACTGCTGTGAAACTCCTTGTTACAGGATATTCGGGATGATACGAGTTTTCTTAGTCTCAAGAGGATGCAAAGGAAGTTCATGAGAGAGAACTCCAGGGAAGATTAGCAAATACATGGAAACTACCTCTGCTGGGGCATGGCCCTGGCTTTTGCCCTGATTTTCCTATGATCTACAGCACCTCCTTTGGCTGCTGTCAGGAAGGGAGGTTCTCCCACAAAATACCCTGGTGGAGAGCAAACACTGCTTCCTCCCCTCAGGAGGCAGCACAACTACAACATGCTCACACTGCAGAGCACACAGCATGGCTGCCAGCCTTGGGCACACCTTCAATTCCTCCATCATGACACCTTTATTACAGGCTGCTTGGGATAACTTTCTGTGACAGAAAAGCTAAATTCCCTGTCCTTCTCTGTCTTGTTTTTGTCCATCCTTCACAGCACATACTTGTTTTGCCTTCTCCAGACCAGCCAGTGGTGTCATCTGGGCACACAGGCACCGTCTGCTCAGAGGGGAGAAGCTTTACTCCTTGGTGTAAGCCACCGCCTTTGATAGATACTTCTTTGATTGTGTCACACAAACAGACCCAAACGATGGTACGAGCTCCCTGTTTGGGGGCTCCTCCCTGGCAGGACTCCTCCCTGCTGCTTGTAGGATGCTCCATCATTTGTTGCCGAGTTCCTGAGTGATCTGAGCTTGTACGGCCTTCTGGGACTGGCTCCAGCGTGGACTCCTGTGCAGGAGACAAGGATGGGACTTCAGGCACTGCTGGCAGAGGATACTTGAGTCCTACTCCCGTTCACAGAGCGGGAGGGGGGACTGCCAGATACCCCCATCCTCCCTGATTTGTACTAAAGACAGGCATGTACCTCTGGGCTGAAACATGGAGAGGAAGGGGTGGATGGCTGGTGCCTGGCTCTTGCTGATTTTGTGTCTCTTCAGAGCACTGTCCACAAGAGGACCCAGATGGGGCTCCTCCACCTCACCTGCATGCTGGGGGTTGCTGAGGGGTGTGCTGATTTTGGGGCAGAATGAGCCAAGCATTTTGTAGCTCTTTGGACCTGACTTAAAAATGCAAAAGTTTTTTCAGACTGAACAGACAGAGACTCTTACTGTCTCCCGGAGCAGTCACCACATTTGGAGATGCAGCTCTTGTTTCCTTCTATGAGGTTTTGCACAAAGGCAGTGGCAAAGAGGCTGTCAGAGGCGAGGGGGATGGAAATTTCCTGTTTCTAATGTTGCAGGGTTGAAGTGAGGCACAGCTTGTGAGATTAATGCAATGATTATGAGGAGTTTGGAACTGGTCCTAACACATCACAGAAAGCAAAAAAATCCTGCAGTTCAATGTGCTGACTGTTCACAGGGCTGCTCTTCCTCTTCACTGTGCACCTCCTGAAGCTCTGTCATACAAAGCATATGGTTAAATGAGCTCCAGTGAAACAATCCTCTAAAAAACTTGGGTTGCTTCTCAGAGCTCGACCACTAACTGGAGTAGAGGTGAACTGTTCCTGCCCTAACCCCTTTTAAAGGACTTTTTTCTTTTTTCCTTTACCAAAATGCTTGTTCTGAAGTCCTTGGGCTTCACATTCAAAATGAATTGAAACTTGTTTTTTTCCAGATGCCTCTTTTGAAAACTGCACACTTGAGCCATTGTGCATGGCAGCTCTGATTTCAACCTGCTAAAAGTTTGACAACAATATCTGCAGTCTTTATTTTCCCTGTGGGTTGGGTTTTGTTTTGGTTTCTTCTTTTTTGCTGCCAATTTGGAACAGGAAAAGTTCTGGCGAAATCCTTCCTCCGTAATAAAATCTAGTGCAAAACTTCTGCTCATCTGAAGGAACCATTCTAGTGCGTCATCCTATTAGTATGTGGGGACCATTTTCTTCTTGAAAGGATGTTACTGTACATTTATGCTAACTTTATCAGAAAAAACCCACTCTCTAAAATTCAGGGCTGTTTTGGAGATGCTGCCATCCTTCGTTAACTAATTTGCTGTTTTATTGAAACCACAGAATTGTGGGGAACATTTCTGTGCCAGGCCTTCTCAATGGGCTGGTTGTGCTCAGGTAAGTGCTCAGTGCTGCAAGGGTTGCACAACCCAGTCCTTCAGCTTCTGTAAGTATCTTTTTACAAGCTCTAGGATCAGGACCTGCAATATTTTTACTTTGGTGCAGTTTTCTGTAGCAGTAAAGCACTATGTATGGGATGTTTATTGGGCAAACACCATGGCTTCAAATTCCTGCAAGTGAAACTGCCTTTATTTTATTGATTTTCACTGTTCCAGGCATACCAAGAAAAAATACAAACACCATATAAAATGTGGATCTTCAGATGCCATTTGGGGATAAATATGTACAAAGACACGAGTTGCAGACAAAGACATGAGTTACAGGCAAAGAAACATGCTCAGGGCTGAAAAAAAATGTCCAAACTTTATGTTGTCCATGTCTTTGCTGATCTGGCTCAGCCAGGGAAATAGCACTGAGTGCCTGGCTGGTCAGCCCTGCACTGGCACCCGGATCCAGAACTACATGGGGAGCTGAGAAGGCAGGTCACTCCTTTGCTCTGCTCTGTGTGTTTTGCTGAGGAGGAGAGCCAGATGGTGATACTCATTCTGGTGGCATGGAGCAGCGGACACTGGCCTGCTGGGAAAAGATCCAAGACCATCAATTCATTTTCATTGGCCGTGAATGGTGAGCATATTGATTTAATCCAAGAGCTAGAATTGACAATGCCATATCCACAGTTGCTGATATATAGCTTTGCTTTTCTTGTGACTTAGAGTATCTGGGAAGTAGCTTTAAATGAATAGCTTGTATGTCTTCTTTTGGGAGGGAACTGGTGAAAGTTCGTGGAGAGACAGTCACTCTGGCACAGCCCTCATTAGGCTGGAGGAATCCTGGGCAGATGGGAACTACCCTGGTTGTTGTGGTCAGCTTACAGATTTCTTTAATTTGCTGAAGGAATCAGACCTGACAGGGCTATAGGACTTCATAAACAACTTTAATTTTCTTTTTCCCTATTCTTACTCAGATCATCTGGAGAAGAAGACACAAAGTTTTAATTCAAAACCCCACATCCTACAGTTGATGTCCTAGGTGTCCCACATTTAACAGCAGGTTGATTTGGTTTCTATGTTTTTAAAAAAATACATGGAGATCGCTGACCTTTTGACTTGAGCTAAACTTACATGGTAAGGCTGGGTATGATCACAGCAGTTCCAGTGCTGCTGCCTCTTACTGGTTTGACCAGCAGTGGCATGGATGTCAGCAAAGGGTCTTGAGACTCTCTACTTCAAATGTCTGTAAAAATACCTCTCCTGCCGTTGCTGGCACAGCCCTGACTGTGCACACAGGAACCTCACCTTCACTGGCTAGTACATGGCTCTGATTTCCCATGCTTCTGGTGCCAAGGAATTTTGCAATTTTTTTTGTTTAACTTGGAGGGAAGGTGATATTTCGGTGTTTTTTCTGTTATCGCTGCTTTTTGCTCTCCTTCCCCTGGTATATATCTTGGAGAGTTTATACATCTTAATGAAATTATGCAGAGGGGAGGTGGTGCCCAGAGGAAAGGAGAAAGTGGAAAAAATTACATAAGCTTCCAGAAATAACATAGAAACAATTTTTTTTTTCTGTAATACTGAAAGCCTGTTCTAGATGAGTAAATTAAAAGTGTTTGTTAGTAATATGCTGAAAAGACAATATAAGTGTATGGGTGTCTGCTAGGAATACCCAGCGGAACAGCATCCCACCTCTACAAGCACTGCCACCAGAGAATCTTGCTGGTGCAGCCAGGGGTTTTCCAGGGGACAGACACTGGGATGGCCCCTTTCAAATGCCATCTGATGAATCACAGTTTTCTGAGGTGGTTGTGGAGCAGTCTTGGCTCTGCATACAAATTCCACTGAACAAGCGCAATGCAGGAAAAATTCCTTGTACATAATATGAGGATAAAGCTACAGCCAGTCTAGGCCCCATCAGCTCCTGGGGCAGCCAACTCCCACATTGACTCTGACCCACATGGAGCCTGAGCTGGCCTTTGCTTGTGGGTGTGAGCTGGGCAACCAGAGTGCTTGGGGCCAGTGTGAGGCTCTGCCCACGGTATACACATTTCCAAAGCCTGGTACTTTGTATGCAGGCATGCTGCAGGAGGCAAGGCAAGCCCATTGCTTTGTGGAGCGCTAATCCTGGTGTCCTGGGTCTCTGGGCCTAATGTTATGTTAGATGTGTATGTTTGCATTTGATTATTGCCTCTCATAGAAAAAACAGAGAGGCAGATATCCTTCACACTGTAGCTCTCTGTTAGTTTGCCTGTAGTTGCTGGAGTCATAACTGGGAAGAGAGAAGGAAAAAGGAAGAGAGGTGTATCTCAGCCACAGGTTACATCTGGTTCAGAGCCCATAACAAAACCAGGTCACCAGTGCCCATGTCTGAAGACATCTGGGCTGGGTAGGAATTGTTGACAGGAGGGGCGAGTGTATGTAATTTTTTTTTTTTTCCATCTTGATTTGACCTTTCTGTCACAGAATGCTTAACATATACCAGTTAGAAGGTTAAAATACAAATCTCCACAGTCCCCTCGCAGAGCTACCTAAAATTCTTCTGGGATTTGTGCAAGGGTATCTCAGCAGTGAAGGGGGTGAATCCATTAACCCAGCAGAAGTTGAGGTTACATGTCCCTTGGTAGCAAAAATAGGTGAGAAAAACTGCCTTTGTATCCCCCATCACCACAATACTCACTCCTGCCCTCTCTGAGAAGTTCCCTTCAGGAGTGCTGATTCAGCTATTTGTGTGACTGCACATAAACTGGATGAAAGAGCGAGATTTTTAAAAGCCCTCAAAAAGGGGGAAGTTGTGCATCTGTTGTAATGTATTTGAACCTTTCGGTGTGCCCCAGCCAAACCATCTTTAGTTATTTGACCTTGATGTGTTACGGCTGTTCAGAACCAAGTGTTTCTGCTAAAGACCAGAGACCAGCTGCCCCTCGGAGGGAAGTAGCTCATAAGAGAGAGAAGACCACAGAAACGACGACTGCTAAGAGAGGACTACTAGCACGGGAGGACTACGAAGAAAGGACTGCTGAGACGGCAAGCAAGCAAGACTGAAGCAGCTTTAGGTGATAGCAGCCTCCTTTGTAGCTCAGAGCAAGAGACAAGTTTTTTGTTGTTTAGCAACATGCATCCACGTTAAGATCTGTAGTTGTGGTTAGATGAGGTTATCTGCACTAAAAGCGTTTCTGGATAGGGACCACAGATGATGAGGCTCGCTGGAACCACGTTCCCAACAAATATATGACCCTGGAGCACAGAGCTGAGTGAAATCCATGTTTCACAAGGATTTTTGAGAGGCAGCCAGCACTGTTTTCAAAGTGCTCTCAAGTATTGACAGATACTGCAATACCCATACTGATGAATATGCTCAGGCTGTGTGGAGCATCTCTACATTCATGCCAGGACTTGAGACCCAGAGTAACAAGTGCAGTGCAAGAGGAGGAGGAAGAAAAAGCTGCTAATGAGCAGATGATTTCTATCATTTTCTGGATGAGCTGCTTTGGCCTCGGCAGAAGAAGCTGTCTCCTGGCAGGCAGAGCTGCACTGCAGAGCGGAGCAGGCAGACTTACCAGGGCACAAGTCATTTTCAGACCATAAAGAGAAGTTTCTTTCCCAGGGAAGAGCTGGGGGATGCGAGACCTCCATCAGTGCCAAGGCACTCATATCCCTGACACCCTGAGAGTTGCTGCCCTTGCTGCTGACATGTGGAGAGTGGCACAGCAGCCACCTTTTGCAGTGAATAAACCTATCCTGTCTCCAGACCAAGGCTCCAAAGTGAGTTTACCAGCACAATTATTGAGCTAACAGAGTGTGTAATCATCAGATGTTTCACAGAAACTGAAATGTTTGTATGTGAGGCTTCTCATTGCAGATTAATTCAAAGCAAAACAAATGGGAAGCACAGAGAATAATTATTTTCAGCATTAAATTTTCATGTTGCACTACACACAAAAATCTGATTCAGAAACATGTGCAGCATATGTAAGTTTTATGAGCCTTGAACAGTAACGGGTTTGCTGCAACTTGTCATCCTTTAAGTGCATGGGAAGTAAGCGTGAATGCAGTGTGAGAAAGAAGCTGTAGCTGTTTTCTTTTCTTACACTTTTTAAAGGGTTTTACATATATACCTTCTTTTCATAAAACTATGCAGCAATTCCCTATAAAATGTCAGTAGCCTGGAAATAAACGGTTACATGAAAGTTTGACTGTGTTCCATGATGTACACACTGCATCATAAACCCAGCAAAAACACAGGGTAGTTTTCCCTTCCTGCACTATGGGAAAAATCCTTCTAGGTCCTTCAGTAATACTCAGCAACATAACACAATTTAAGGAAAAAAATGCTGAGCACTCTCACAGCAGGATGTATTGGGCCATGTGGAAATTGTTCCTGGCATGAACTACTTTGGAAACACAGGAAAAAAAATATGTGAAATGTTATGTCAAATCATATGCTGACATTCTGGTGATTCTATCACAAGTCTTGTAACAGTATTTGCTGTACACCTCTGCAGTCTGACTCAAGAGAGCATGAAAACTTCAGCTTTAAGTAACAATAAAAACTATAAATTAAAAACTTGAAAAAATATTGCTCAGTCACACTGAAAAGTATAAGAACAAAGCTCAAGAGCAAAGGCTCAAAAAGTGGTCTGCAAATGCAAGTATATATTTACATTCAACCTTATTTTGTTTTTCCCCTCTCTTTTTTAAGGTATTTTTAAAATCTGTGTGACTTCACGGTAATTTTGAAGAAGGAAGCACAGGAGCATGGGCAGTCTTGTACCTCTGTGAACAGTTCCTGAGGGAAACCCACATCCAAGCCTACTGCAGCATGAAAGGAAACATGCCCTCTTCTACCCATTTCCCTACAAAAGCTGTAACAAGTATGTTACCATGTCCCACTAATTATACAGAGAGAGGAGGACAGATGTGAGAGTGGACTCGGCAGCCTGTTGTGTGTTTTCTTCTGCTCCTATGGCAGGGATGAGTTTTCTGTTTCTGAAGAACCCCCTTCATGGGGAATTGCCTGGAGCAGGTCCCTTCCCATCTGGGGTGCTCCTCTTCAGACTTCTTTCTGTAGCAAGCCCAAGGACTTGTCTATACAAACCGCAGCCACAAGGAGGACTAGAGACCAAGATCTCTGCCCTTAGAATCACACAATCGTTACGGCTGGAAGGGACCTCTGGAGATCAGCTAGTCCAGCCCTGCTGCCTGCCTAGAGCAGGTTACACAGGAATGTGTCCAGAGAGGGAGACTCCACAACCTACCTGGGCAGCCTGTTCCAGTGCTCTGCCACCCTCAATGTAGAGAAGTTTTTCCTCAGGTTGAGGTCGAACTTCTTAAGTCAGCCACCTGAGCTGTATGAAGAAAAACCCCACCCAGTTATTTATTTTTTCCCTAGAAGGTGACACACTTTCATTTCCCTCTTGTTTGGGACTTGTCCTCAGTCAGAGTAACAGTATCCTAGTTAATAGTGGCTTTTACTTTACATGTGTATAAGCATGCCTTTATATTCTGAGAAAAGATGTCTGAGTACTACTGTGTGCTGCATGTGTAACTTATCTTCATGTTTTTTATCTTGGAACCTCACAGTTCTGTTTTTATCTAAAACGTGTTTCAAATGTATATGTACTGGCTAAACTTTATTGGAAAGCTCTGTGAATAAACCCTTGCTTTGAATGGCACATTGCTGTTTCAGCTACTCCGTGTGAGTGGGAGAGAGGGCATGTGCATAAAATCTACTTAAATGCAGTTTCTTGTGAGGGAACAGGGTTTGTGTTCTTTCTGATACAGAATTACCTATACAGAAGGGTTGAAAAATACTGGCAATGAATATGTATATTTGTGTTAGTTTATTGTCTTGTTTGGCTTTTTTTTTATTTTTAAGGAAAGAGAAAGTGTATGGCACGTGCATCTCTAACCTGGGAGCAAATGAGCACGGATTAAGCAACTGAAAGAAGTGCTCCAGGACATAAGTGGGCTGACTGAGAGGGAAAGAGCAATGACAACTCCAGTTCTGTATCTACTTAGGGAACCTACGCATCTCTGACTCGCCCAGTGTGGAGGCTATAGGGCAAACAGCCCGACCAGAGCCCCACGCACCTCTTGCAGCACTTTTCTGCGTGATTAGATAATAACTAGAGCTGGCCTCCAAGGAGTGTAAAGTAAAAGCAAGTTGTAAATATAAAAAGCAATAAGCATAATTGCTTATTTTTTTGTACTTGCATTCAAGAAAAGTAAAGCACTTCACTGATAATTTGACAATTACTAGAAAGTTGTTCTGCTAAGATCCTTTCTCCTCTAGGGCTGTGTCACAATGAAGCTGATATTCTCTCTCTGTTCCAAACTAACCAGCTGTTGGAAATCATGCCAAAAACCAAACCAAAACCTGAAATGGCTTCTGTTACCCTCACTTCAGTGTTCTACTGTGGCCCAAGAGTTACAGCAATGACTGTCTCTGGCAAACACCCACTGCTGCCTGTGGGATGCTGATGAGGCTCCAGCAGGGCCATCCAACATGCAAGCTCCAGCAGATCTGTGCTATGGCACATTTGAAGGCTTCTAGTCTTTCCTGTAAAGGAGCAACATAAAGAAGTTTGTTAAGTTTGGTTGATTTTTAATATTTATTCTAAGTATTTTTTTCCCTGTAGGAAAGGATAACAATTTCTGCATTAGGATGTTTCTACTCCCTCCTGCTGAATTTTAGAACATCTTTTATGCTTGTGTTCTCAATATATACATACAGAGGCCATGTTTGAGCTTTGGAAATCTCATATTATGGCTCTAAGTTATGCTGTGATGACAGACATAAGAGCCCTGAAATCAGTGTGGCTCTGGATGGTTACCATGGTTCTTCTGAGAAGCTGGTATGGAAGGATCTGCTTCTATGTTAATATCTAAGAAGAAACAAAGGGGATTAGATTTCATGTTCTAGTAAGATTCAATATAATTTTCATGTTCCTACTGTAGTCCCCATCATCCTAAAATGCAAAGAAGGCTACTTCCTGAAAATGTCAAGTGTCAGTGGAGATGCATGTTAAATATTTATATATATATATATATATATATATATAGTCCTGCTGTGAACACTGTTTTAATGGCACTGGAGAGAGGTGCTGTTAGAGAGATGTATTCCCGTAGGTTTAAACATTATGTCAGTCACACCTGCTCTGAACAGGGTTAAGAGACAGAGAGCTTTCATCAAAGGCCAGAAGAACCCTCTCCCTTATTTTCAGTGAGATTTAAATCAACTCCACTGCAATTAAACAATGTTAGTGTTAGGCCTCCACAATTGTTGGTACCTGGTTGCTAACCACTGTTAGCAGCAACTGATAGTTATCTTTCAGAATTTCTCCAGGTTTTAGACAATGCTTTAAAAGAAAGGGTAGAGGAAAACACAGCACTTGGAAAGAGGAGGAGAGGGTGTGGGTAGTTACAGTACCGAACTGCAGAAGAACTATATTTCACAGTAACCATACTGCTGTTTGTTCTTGGAAAAAATCACTTATTGTTCTCTTATCCCTGTACTGCTCTGAAGAATCTACAAAAAAAAAAAAAACCAAACCCTGAGAAAATAAACTCAAGGAAGCAGTAGAATGTGAATTCAAGAGCAGAATGTGATTGCACAGAGATTCTACACTGAACTGAAACATTCATGTTTGATCACTGAGAACAAATGAAGTACAATGCTGGTCTGTTCTCCTTCTCTTCTTATGTCTCCATTTTGTTTTACTTTTCTTAGCTTAGATTTTTTTCCTTTTTGGAGTCCTGCAGGGAGGAAAGAAGGAGCCTTTGTTTTAAAAAGTCTGAAACCAACAGTGGCCCATTGATCATAATTAAGTCTAAAATAATACGCTTTTGCTGACCTGTTTGTATTGAATCCAAAAATTTGTATGTCATACCTGCTGTAGTCTTGATCTGCCCTCAGATCCAGTTTCTTCTCCTTGAGCTTCTGGTTCTGGGACAGTAAGCCCAAATAAACCAGTGTTTTTTCAGGGCTACACTTCCTCTTCTGTATGAAACCAAATTTTTCATAATCAGATGTTCTCTTTGTCACATTCTTTGAGAGATGGCTGTCCCCATAACAACCACCTCCGTTGTCAATAACTTCTTCAGACCATGAAAAGACACGTAGGACAGCAGCAGTTTTCACAGGAACACTGAGGAGTTGCACACAAATGTTAAGAAATCTTGACATGATGTGCATGGGCTCATTTCAGAGCTTCCTGAAGTGCATATGAAACTGCTCATTTCAACAATCACTCGTCTCTTCAGGGTCTGCTTCTTGAATTCAGGTTTTTAACATGACAAACTATAGAGGCTTAACCCTGTGACTCTTGGTAGTCTAGTATACTCTAATGAGTAAATTTTCTGATGGATTAGTCACAGAACAGATGTGCTTTAGGAGAATAGTGGAGAGATTCACAAAAAATATGTATTTTGGCATAATTTTCCTATGAATGAGGAGTGTTAGGTGCCTTGGACCTGCTTCTGCCCATTCTCAGTCTGGGTCTTTGCAGAGACCCTCAACATGCATGCAGGCAGCGTGCGTAGCCAGCTCCTGCTTCTAAGGATGTGTGCATAGGAAAAAACCTTCAAGAGTCTCCCAGTACTTGTCTCCCAGACTGCTCAGCTCATGTGACTCACCAACCTGACTGGCTTGGAGTTCATTATCAGATCATATGCATGGACACAGAACAGAGAACACAACCCATCATATAAAAAATAGATAAAAACAGAATTTGAAAAAAAGATAGGACAGACAGTGGCAATTAGCTATGGGGGTCAGTCACACAAACATACTGACCAGCAGCCTGCTTCCCTGCAAATAGTCCTTTTTATTCCCCTTTTCCAATGCACCTCAATCTTTTTAGTTCTTCCCTGGTCTACCATTGGCTGTCCCTTCCTTGTCTTTGGCCTTTTGCCTAAACATCTCATAATAATGCTTATCATTTTAACAGTCTCCTGTTCAGAGTTTCCCTCTCAGACCCTTCAAAATAAATCCTGCTCTCCTTTATGCATTAGTCCTCTCAGATTGTGACAGGGAAGATGTGTGCTAATGTCTTTACAAACAATTCAGTGGGTGAAGGTATGGGTGTTAACGTCTTTGAAATGGGTCTTAATGTCTCTATTAACTGCAAGCAGCAGGTTTGTTACAGAGCCCAGACGGCTCGACTCCTGAAACAGACAAGTGGGTTTTCACAAACCTGAGTTTCTGAACTTCGGGGTAAAACGAGAGGTTTTAGGCGGGATATGTGGTAGGCGGGTCGGGAAGGCGGTACCTTCCTAGTACCTCAGCCAATGGGGAAAGGAGGAGGGCAACATGCGGCCGGCAGTTTAGGATAAAAGGAGGCTGCGCGTTCCGTAACCTTGAGAGAGAAAAAATCCGGTGGGCGTATGCCTCAGTGGGCTCTCTCCCGTTATTCGAATAAAGTTGCAGGACTCCTCTATGGAATCCTCTGTGTCTCCTTTATAGACACTGGCTTTTCATAGCGTGATTTTCCATACAGTTGCATAGGCAACCTGAGAGTTTCAGTTGTTGAGTCTCTCAATAGGGAAACAGCTAAAACGTTCACCTTTGATAGACTTAGGGGCAATTGATTGAGATGAATCAGATTTCCTGAATTTTTGTGTTTATTTTGAATAACAATTAGGTGCACTGATCACAAATGTGTCTATTCTGCATGATTTCTTCCCTTCAGACCTTTTGGGCAGATGGATGCTGGTCCTTGTGCCTGTTCACAAGCACGAGTCTGCAGATGAGGCTGTGCAGTGCTGGACCATTGCACAAAAGGCTGCAGAAAAGAGGCTGCCGTGTTGCAAACATGAGATGTACAGCCCCGGACATTCAGGAAAATGTCTGCTGTATGAATCTCAAGTTCAGTGCAAGAAACTTTGTCTGGTCTGCACGTGTAGAAGGATGGGGGCACAGACAGGTCTATGTGAGCTGTATTTGGACCTTGGAATCACCGCTCTGCCCAAGCATATGGTATCTTTGGGTAAGAAGTCGGAGGTAAAGCCGAAGGAAGGGCTCCCCTTGGCGGGGGATAACCATGGTGTCAGCACGGGCTGTCGGTGCCGCCCGCCAGCGCTCTCCCGGCGCGGGCCACATGCGCTCGCCTCTGCTGCCCTCCAGAGGCCGGCGAGCGGAACTGTGCCCTGCCAGGCTCAGGCTCGAGATTAACCTAATCTCGGACTCTTCACCTCGGTGAGTCAAATCATGCTTGCCTGCAATGGAGGTTTTATTACTTTGCGGATGGCGAGAAACTGTTACAGCCTCCCAAGACTGAGGGAAGCCCTGATTCCTTGGCAAATTCAAACCGCAGGCGAGAGTGGCTTTGCCCACTCATACAGCCTGAAAGTTCACCCACAGCCTGTCCTCAGAGACATTTTCCTGGGTTTTCTGTACCACATCTGCTCACTACCATCTCTTTTTTTTTTTTCTTCGTCTTTTTTCATCCTCCCTCCCCCCCCTCCTTTTTTGTTTCTTTCAGGGTTGTATAAAACATTAAGAAACTCTAAGGAATGACATACTCTGCATGTGATCTTCACACAGGTCCTTGAGGATTTTTTGCATGATCGTATGTTTGGGCAAAGTCTGTTCAAATCTTTTGGCTGCATAGAGGAGCACAGTGTTACCTTACAACTAACCTCAAATGAAGTCTGTGTTCAACATCAGCCATTTTGAGTGTTTCAGTGCAGCCTGTTAAAGGCACAAAATATTTTGTCTGGGGACCAACGCATCATAGAATCACTGAATCACAGAACGTTAAGGGATTGGAAGGGATCTTAAAAATCATCTAGTCCCAACCCTACCCCCCCACCAGGGGCAGGAACATACCTAGGTCTAGGTTGCTCACGGCCTTATCCAGCGTGGCCTTGAACTCTGCCAGGGGTGGGGCATCCACAACTACTCTGGGCAACCTGTTCCATTCTCTCGTAACCCACAGAGTAAAGAATGTCTTCCTTACGTAAATTCGTGTTGTTAGGTCCATCAAAGGGGGGCATTACAGGGGGCATTTCTTAAACGGTTTATTTTGCAAAGCCACTTGGTTTGCGTAACACAGCAGCAGCCCATACTGGGAACTGGCAGAGCCCAGGGTCCGGGCACCTCATGCCCAGGGCTGTGCAGCTGCAGGGATGCCACTGAGGGCTCAGGCCCGCCAGGGACTGCCTGACTTCAGCGGAGAGTATTCTGAGCCACTTCAGCAGGACCCGCGGGGAGCGTGTAGGAAGGTGAAGGTGTGGATCTCTCACCACTCCTCGTCCTATAGCGGCTTCAAGCATGACGGGGCCCGACGCCAGAACACAAAATGGCGGCTGCCAGGGCTCAAAATGGCCGCCGCGCAGCCTCCCTCGTGACCCAGCCGACCCAGGCCCCGCGCGCGGCGCTTGGCGCGGCGGGCCCGGGCCCGCGCTCCCTACAGG
>VWZW01004123.1:0-24992 GCA_013397115.1 Edolisoma coerulescens
CAAAAAGAGTATCTATTTCACTGGTCATCATGAAGGTGGGCTCCATCCTCTCCCAGAAGCCCATCTTGGTCTGCCTCATGCTGGTGGGTTGATCCTCAGTGGAGAAAGGTCTGACAGATGTTCTGCAGCCTCTAAAATCTGCAGCTCCCTGTCTCAAGTGTCACAGCTGGTATATAGAAATTTTTCAGCTTGCCCAAAAACCTATTGAAGCTGAGCCACCTGCAGACAGACTGTTGGAGCTGACATGCTTCCCAGTGTGACACAGGGAACACCCACACCATCACAGGGAAGGAAGGATGAGCACTCTCACCCCCCATAGTCTCTTGGGACCTACTTTATTCATAAGTCCCTGATGAGGAAATGGGTCTTTGGAGTCTTAAAAGAAGGATTTGAGATGGCCAAATTGCAGACTGAATTCTAAAGAGGGGCTTTGGTCCCTGACATTGAGGCTTTGGAAAACTAAAAAGGAAGGTTTGGGGCCAAAAATGAGCCTTTGGACTCACAAATGAAGCTTTTAACCTTGGGCCTTAAAAATAATGCTTTGGACCCTCTAAATGTGTCTTTGAACTTTAAAAGCATAAGCCTTGGCAGTTATAAATTGCTTTTTAGCAATTTAGCAAATTTTAGCAATTTTGTAGTCTAAAAATGTGGGTTTGGACTTTAAACTGACTATTTGTTCTCCCAAACACATGTTCTGGTGATTTAAAATGTATGCAGTTCTCCCTCTTTTTGAGGATTGCATCATATAAATAGTGTTTGTGCCTGAAAAACTCAAGAGTTAAATCTGAAAAATAACCCTTTGGACCTTGAAAATGTGGTTTGGGATCTAATTTTGAAAATATTTTTTTAATATTTCTTTTTTTTTGTCATTGGGATTCAGATTCTGACCCTAATAATGAGGGGGCTTTAACTAAAATATCCCTGTGCTATAAACCCTGTTCTCAGCACAAATCCAAAACACAGGCCCCGTAAAAGGTATTATGGAGAAATTTAACTTAATTACAGGCCAAACTACTACTACTGTTCCCCATAATCCCTTGGGCCCCTTTAGGAAATTAATAGGACTCACTTAGGGATGGATCTTGTTTGCATAGGCCACCAGCTGGCAACCCTTGTTCTTTCCTCTGTAGCTAGTACGCAGAAGCCCGAGGTATGGGGCTTAAGAATACATGCCATATACCCCACCCCCCCGCCTCCCCAAAATGCAAGAAATGGTAGAACACTGACAAACAGACTCTTCTGAGATGGGAACAAATTATAGCTTTATTTATAATAATAAATACTTACTACACTGTGTACCTGTAATTAATATAAACACAGTAAAAGCAAACAGAAACAACAAGGAATGTCTTCATGTAGAGCGTCCTGGGTAACCCAAAATGTTATTGTCGTCCGTGCCAAAAAAATTGTTCCTGTCTCTTTCAGGCCCTGCGGCCGGAAAGCGGAAACGGGGCTGGGGCTGCGCAGAGCCCGCGCTCTCCCAAGGCGGAGCGCGCAGGGAGAGCTCTGTCTCTCTCTGGCCTCCTGGTTTGCCTCTTGGTTCCTGCTGCTCGGCACTACTTGCAACGGTAGCAACTCGAGAAGCTGCGTTTCCCAATCAAAAACTGCTTCAGAGTAAATTTTGCAACGCCTGTCTGCAGCCGCAGCGTCGCGCTGAGCGGAGTGGAGCAGGCACAGCGCCGGCCCAGCGCAGCTGCCTTGCCTTGTCTTGCTCTCCTCTGCGGAGAGGAAGAAATCCCTCCACGAGCTGTAGCCCTGGAGCGAAATCCCTCCACGAGCTGTAGCCCTTGAGCGAGTACCAGCTGCCAGAGGTGCCGCTGCCGGAGCGAAGAGAGGGATGGCTGCCGCCGTCTTCCCTTTGTCTCCTCACATGCGGTCGGCTGTGGGGGCACCATCTGGGGGGAGGGGGGGTCACTCTGCCATTCTGAGCTTCTCTTTGTTCCGGAGATTTCAGCAACTCTGTAACTAGTGACTATTGCCTGTTCATTTTTGCCCATTGCTGTTTCGCTTGGTAGTAGACTATTATTTTTTCACTTGTATCTACTCGTATTCAATTCTCCTTATTGGTGGAAAGAGATTGATTCAAACTGAGGGGAGGAAGTAATTTGAGAGCATCCACCTCTTAAATTGTCTTAAACCAAGACATAGAGGAAACGGGATCTCCAACTTGGCTCTCAGCAAAATCAACCCCAAGACCAAACCCAACAGAATTGTGTGGAAAAATTCACAGCACCAGAGGTTTATGTCCAAAAAGGAGACAGAGGAGTCCTGTAACTTTATTCGAATAAAGGGAGAGGCCATGGGGTATTCCCATGGGGTCTCTCAAATTACTGGAGGACGCAGCCTCCTTTGAATCCTATTTTCCCGGCTGCATCACCATCTTTCTTTGCCCATTGGGTGAGGTACTCGAGAGGTACAGACATCTTGAATTGCTTCCCCCTTAACATGTGACACAGCACACACCCCAGCCCATCCCACCCCCCTTTCTTTCGTTCTTTAAATTCAGGAACTTAACACGGCCTTGGTTGAGCAACAATTCCTTGTCAGTTGGTAACATTCCTTTCTTAGCTATCAGTCTCTGGTTTTACCTACAAGCAGGCTTACACTGACTCTTAGTAAAGACACACTCATCTTACTCCTTTCAGAATCATCTTAAAAGCCACCATTTTTGAAGTTTGAACCGCCTAAAAATGTAAGTTTACTTTGGGACAGATACATTAAAATCTACCCCATGACAATAAAAATTAAGATAGAGTCTGAATGCCTGTGTAAAGTAATATCCATACAAGGAGTTCATGCACTGAAAACTCTCAAAAGGAATCCAGTGCTTCATGGATACTCATGTAGCTTCTGCTCTGCTCCAGCCAGGATGCTCCTCAGGATTGCTGCGGAATTCTTCAGAACCAGGGCATTAGCATTGGAGTATTCTGAAAACAACATGAATTCAGAAAAAAAATTAGTTAGTTCATAAAAATGGATATTAATATGTAATTACATGGCACTTCAGAGAATCACTTTACAGATCTAAAGCCAAATTTTATATGTAACTCCGAGCTTTTATCATCTCAACACAGTAACAGCACCTTTCAGGAAATCTTCAGGTATGAGAAACAAATACAAGCAGCAAAATATTTATCTTTTTTAAAAAATAGTTTGAATGCCAAGAGGAAAATGGTGTCAAAAGTATCAGGAAAATCCACGAAGGCCAGAGGTTTATGTCCAAAAAGGAGACAGAGGAGTCCTGCAACTTATTCGAACAAAGGCAGAGAGTCCACTGGGGCACACGCCCACAGGGTTTTCTCTCTCGAGGTTTTGGAGGGCGCAGCCTCCTTTTATCCCAAACTCCCGGCCGCATGTTGCCCTCTTCCTTTCCCCACTGGCTGAGGTAGCAGGAAGGTGCAGCCGTCCCGAACCGCCTACCACATTCCCCCTTGAACCTGTCATTTTACCCCAAAGTTCAGAAGTTCAGGTTTGTGCAGAGCCACTCGTCAGTTTCAGGAGCCGAGCTCCCTGGGCTCTGTAACAAAGGTGCTGCTTGAAGTCAGTAGGGCCACTGACCCATTTCAAAGACGTTAACACTGAATTGTTTGCAAAGACATTAGTTTTTCTCTCAAAAGTCAGTAAAGGAGAGTCACCTAATGCAGGAGGTTCTCTCCTGATTTGGCTTGAAAGGAATGAGAAGGAGGTGTCTTTACAAACAAACTGTGGGCCTGATGGTAGATAAAGCCAGATACTGAGAGGTGAAGGAAGCAATGGGAGGAACCATAAATTCCATAGGAATTCCACTAATTGACACAGACTGTTACTCACTCAAGACCGTGCTAAATCCCTGGATTTAGAGAAAAAGAACAGAGACACAAGAAAAATAAAAGGGGGGGGTATATATTGGAAGGGGGTCTGTATTAGGCGATTCGGGAAGTCTGTACCTCTCAAGGACCTCAGCCAATGGAGAAAGAGAGAGGGACATGCGGCCAGGAAATTAGGATAAAAAGGAGGCTGCGTCCTCCAAAAATTCGAGAGACCCCATGGGAATGCCCCATGGCCTCTCCCTTTATTCAAATAAAGTAACAGGACTCCTCTGTCTCCTTTTTGGACATAAACCTCTGGTGTTTGTGGATTAATTTTCCTGACAGGCTTAAGTTGCTTTTGATTCTATTAGGCTACAAAACCAGTAGAACACCAACTTTGTGAATTCCCAAAGGCAATGGATCTGGCTGGCGCTCCATCTCTTGACTGCAGATGTGCTGACAACCTGAAATAAATTCTGGGGTGTTTCTTAACAGCACCCAGACTCACCCAGGGGGTTCCCATTAGACGCAAAATTTAAAATGTCTTTTAAAAGTATAGTGCAAACACAAGAGAGCTCAGTGGTGGGTAGAAACTGGAATGGACAGTGCCCTTTTGTGGAGGCCATGGCAGTGGTCTCCATGAAGGTGCTGGACAAGTATGCATTATCCTTTCTGCATGTGGGTGCACTCTGATCCTTCTTTTGTGCTCCCTCAATATACATCTGATACTAGGCTGCTGAGTTTTTGGGGTACTGTTCCAAGGAAAGCTCAAAATTTGGCTGTCGTCAGCCAGACTTACAGTATCTTTCAGATGAGGAATGGGACTATTCCAGGCAGAAAGAAATAACAGGTTCCAAACTCTGTTTTGTTTAAGGCAATCGTGTGAAAATGTGCAGTTGAAAACTCCCTTTGATTTCAGGGCTCTCCTCTAGTCTGAATCTTGCAACATTTTTTGTTGAGACATAAAAATGAAATGGGGAAATCAGATCATCCTTACCCACAGCTGAATCGCCCAAACCAGGCCAGGAGACACTTCAGAGACAGTCTGAGAAGCGGGTATTTGCTTTATTCAGCGCGCCGGGTGTGTGGGGATTTCCCCACCAAAACACACACCGGTGCTCCCTACAACACAGCACTGTGGGTCAAATTATGAATATTCATCACATTCTTTGGGACAGGCGTGGTTCTACAAATTATTTCTCCTAAGTCATTAGTATCATTAGCATACGGGTCACGCATGCGCTGTGTGTCCTGGCGGTCGCACTGAGGAAGGCCTCTCCTCTTCCTCGGGGGTCTTTCTGATGAAGGCCAGTAGTCTTCCTCACAGTGCACTTTTCACCTTTTCTCTCTGGGCATGCATAGTCCTTTGAGGAATGATTCAGCAGTCTTTGAGATGGTCTTTGTCTCTTCTATCTTGACAAGATTAAGGCGAATTCGGTTTCTTAGGTTCTGTAATTAACATCTGCTGTCTGAACTAACATTTGCTGTCTCCCAATAGTTAACTTGTGCTTACATAAGTTAGCTATTGACTGCCCCTTTCTCACAGCTCAAGGTGAGCAGCCAAAATCTCTGAGGGTATATTGTTTTTTTAAACATGTTTCAGCATTGGAGGAGTTGTGCACAGCGAATGGCTGCGGGTGCCTTGGGCTTGGCCAGTGTCATGGGGCAGGATAAAAGGAGCAAGGGGTTACCATGGGGACTGGTTATCACTCTGTCAGGGTTCCTGTTTCCCTGCATGCTGCTGGAGGCAAATGCCCTTTCTGGACATTCCCTCTGCCTCAAGATGCCCTGATTTTACTCATTGGGTTTATTTTCCTCTTTTAGGGAAGGAATGTGAAGGAAAGAGAAAAATCATTTAGGGATAAAACATGCCAAGGGCTTTACAAGAATGCTAATGCATTACAAATGCACTGACCCATCTGTGTGCCCAGATTGCTGACATTTGAAGGTCAGGATCATTTGAAAGATCACTTGAAGGGCCTCAACTAATTAGGGGGATGTATCTGTAGACACGCTTTTTGTTATCTCTTACAGCAGTGGCTAGATTAATTTGTAGCTGGGCTTTCGCCTTTCTAACTTTCTTTTTTGCATAACCTCACAACATCCTTGTAGTCCTGTGTTCTCTGCCCTTTTTTTCAGAGGTGATAAACTCTTTTTTTCTTCCTGAGTTCCAGCCAAATTTCTCTATTCAGTCAGGCTAGTGTCCTCCCTGCCATCTACACTGGCATCTGACATAACATCTGCATTTTCAGTGGAATCTGTAATGATATTGAAAGGAATGAGGGACTTGTCTTTACAAACAAACTGTGGGTCTGCTAGTAGATAAAACTAGCACTGAGACATAAAAGGAACAATGGGAAGGATTCCACTGATCGATGAATGGAATAAGAGAGATTTGTCTTTACAAACAAATTTTACTGATAAATAAAATTGGATACTGAAAGATGAAAGAAACAATGGGAAGAACCATAAATTCCGTAGGAATTCCACTAATTGACACAAGGAAAAGAAAAAGGGAGGGGGGTATATATTGGAAGGGGGTCTGTATTAGGTGTTTTGGGAAGTCTGTACCTCTTAAGTACCTCAGCCAATGGGGAAAGAGAGAGGGACATGCGGCCAGGAAATTAGGATAAAAAGGAGGCTGCGCCCTCCAAAAATTTGAGAGACCCCAGGGGAATGGCCCATGGCCTCTCCCTTTATTCAAATAAAGTAACAGGACTCCTCTGTCTCCTTTTTGGACATAAACCTCTGGTGTTTGTGGATTAATTTTCCTGGCAGTATCTTCATCTGCAGTGATACCTCTGCAGTGGGTATCCTCCTCTGCAATAGAGTCTGCTGTGGTAACTTAACCTTCAATACTACCTACATCTGCAATGGTATCTGCACTGGGGTGTTGGACACAAGTGCCACATATAGCATTCCATATGCAGATAGCATTGCAGATCCTGTTGCATGTGCCGATAGCGTTGCGCAATTCTGTGGAGACAGCAACATTTTACAGATGTACACATAGAGCACACCAGGACTCAGCACTGCTCAGACCAAATATACACAATACCACACCATGTATGGTGTTTGCCCCCATCCACACCCACATGTTCCCCTCCTCTGCAGTACAGGAGAGACATCAAACAGTAGGGGACACTGCTGCAGGGCAAGGATGCACAAGCACTCACTGCCCAGGGAGATGCTAAGGGCACAAAGCAGCTCAGCCTGGGCAGAAGGCTCCAGGGCTTGACACAGCCCACCAGGACTGTGGGGCTTCAGCCAGACTCTTTTTTCTGGTAGCTGGCAGGAGGAGACATCATGGACCACAGTGGAGAGGGGAGACCCAGCAATGCCCCTCCCGCCTGCTGCTGGCCTAGCAGCAGCTGCAGCTGAAATGATCCCTAGAACACACTCACAGCCCATACTGCATCTGTTGAACAGGCCCAAAAGAAATCCATTCATTGCCTCTGACACTCAAGCAGCTTCAACATGGACCTGACTACAGCCTTCCTCTACTCTTTCGCAGAAGAGGATAACAAAGGCCAACAAACTGCAGTGCAGCCAGTGTTTGTATCTCCAGACCCCACTGGAGAGCACACTCTGCACTTGCTTTTTGCAGGGACACCACTGCTTCAGCAGTGGGCAAACAGATGTGAGCCAGGCAGTATATAAAACAGAAAAAACAGGGGCAAGCCAGTGTTACTTGTCAGCATGCTTCTGCTATCCTTGTGTTACTAAATCCCCCAACATTGTCAGGATAAATAAAACCCTCTAACACTGTCTTTTCAGTGTTAACAAGTAAGGCATTACTTTATGCTTGGTCTGGAGGTGTGTGTATGGCCAACAAAATTCCAGCCTCCATACAGACATCAATAAAAAACTTTTTCATTTATTTATACATTGTTAGCAAACAAATAAATTAATGTTCATTGGTTCTAAATTACATAACTCTCTTTCATTAATTAGTATTCTATCTTCTGTTGGCTGTTGATTTCTTGCTTCTTATGCTAATTAGTCCATATTTTTAGTCTTTTTAGTATCTTTTTCCTCCAGTAGGGACTTTCCAACACATATGAGTCTTTGTAAGTCTCCTCTTTATCTTCTCGTTTCTGCAAAAGGTCCTTGTAGTCCATTCTAGATGTCCAGCTTCAACAATACATCTCTCTCTCCCAGGCTTTTTTCATTGAAGCACATCAGAGTTAGTTTAGCAAAATGTAAAGTTTCAGTGATTTTCCCAAGCTGTGTTCCCATAAAAGGAGCGTATGACAACTTTGCTAAATGTTGGCTAAAAGTGATTTAAGACTAACATACTACTTATAATTTACATACTGGTTATGATTAATTTTTAAAAATAATTAGAAGTTAATTAAAACCATTGGTTTAAAAATTAGAAAAGTTATATAATTTCCAAGAATTGCATCTAGGAGATGGAGCAGCCAGAGCACACAGGTGTATCTGACTGTAAAAATGAAAAGTAAAAAGAAGCAAAAAAGCCTGGGCGCTCAGAGGTTCTAGTTAAAATGACACCTCCTGTCTCAATCCACAAAGACCTTGTCCATGTTTTCTTTCTTTGTACAAGGGAGAAGGAAAAAAAGAAAAATAAAATTCAAAGAGGGCAAGAATATTATTAAGAACAATTTATATTTCAAGATTAAGTGATTCGTGTCTTGTAGACAGACACAGATGCCATTGCAATTACTGTTGTAAAGGTAGGTATAATTTCAGACTCCATTTCTTCTGCAGATACCATTATAGACTAAGATTCCATGGCAGAAGGAAATGCCTCTGCAGATGAGCACCCCAATGCAGTTATCATTGCACATACCGTTCATAACTTGCATCTAAGCTCTGTCTTCCAGCAACCAGGCATGTTGTATGACCATCTGCACAGGTTGAAGACATTCCTCCTACCTGACTCCCAAGGCAGAATGGTGGGCAGTCCTTTGAGAGCAAAGGCTGCAACTCCAACATGGGGGTCTGCGCCATCTACCCTGGCTATTGCCAGTGCCTCCATCCAGACAGAGCTGCCAAATGGAGAGGCTGCAGTGCGGATCTCTCATTGCAGGAAGTGACTGGATCTTTCTCTAGGGCAGGGACAGGCAGCAGACCTACCTGAAAAAGGTGTGCCCAGGGGGAGGACCACCTGTGGCAAGTGGCTGAGAAAGGCAAGAGGCAGTGAGAAGGCTGTATAGTATCAGGGAGTCTGAGGAGTTCTTTCCCAGGAAGGAGAGAGTCTGCTTGTTCCAAGCACAGTTTGTGGTAGACCCACAGCCCAAAGTCAAACAGCAAGAGACTCCCCCAGTGACACACACAGAAGGGAAGAAGACCAAGAGAAAACACACAGAAAGGAGGAGGGCCCATGTGGAAGAATGGAAACTTGGAACAGCAAGGACCTGCAGGAAGAAGTCTTCCCCCAAAGCCAGAGGTGCCCTTGCAGAACCTTTCACTGGTCTGCAGGAAAGACCCAGCAGAAGAGGCACTGGACATAAGTAAGGCAGCTCCATCTACTCCTCATATAACAACCAGTAAGGCAGCATAATCTGCTCCCCATATAACAATCCGCACTACTAAGAAGAGGGTAATAGCAGGAGGAGTACTCTCTTCTGAGAGGTATGGAGGCGCTGTTTACTGGCCTGCTGCACTCTCTAGATTATGCTGCTTACCCTGGACTCATATCAGAGATGTCACTGAGAGACTACCATGCCTTGAACCGTGCACCATTACCTGCTGCTGTTGTTTCATGTGGGTGCCAGTGACACAGTCAAGAGCAGTCTGAGCAGCATCAAGAAAGACTACAGAGCCCTGGGAGCAGCAGTAGCTGCTGACTCTGGAGCACAGGTAGTTTTTTCATCAACCTTCCCAGTCAAAGGAAAGGGGTTTGAAAGAGCCAGTTGAATCTGGGGAATCAACAAATGGTTACATGACTGGTGCCACAGCCAGGGGTTTGGCTACTTAGACCATTTGACTTGCTTTGAACAACCTGGTCTACTGGGGGCAGATGGAGTCCATCTGCCAGAAAAGGCAAAGAGCATCTTCACTCACAGGCTTGCCAAGCTAGAAAAGAGGGCTTTAAACTACAGTTGCTGGGGGAGGAGATGGACTGACCATCCCACTCCTATCACAGACAGCAAGAGATGTCCTGAGCCTCAAGGCATCCTGGTCCAGATGGGACTGCATCCAGATGCAAGGGCTACTCCAGCATCATGGGCATAGAGACATTTTTTTACCACCTCAGCCCCTTCTCAGATGCTGTCGCCAATGCTTCTGCCCATTTCCTCTCCAGAAGCCAATGGAATTATTTTCTGCAAGCACTCCTGCAAGTCCTAAGGGGAAAACTGGTTTGAGCAGCAGAAAAAGCAGGATCCAGTGCAGGCTGCAGTGGGCCTTGACCATTTGCTGCTGGGGCAATGCCTGCTGATCCTTGTCGACATTTTGCAAGGAGAGATGGTGATGTGACAGTCCAGCCAAAGCGAGAGCTGTGCAAAAGGACAGGAGATGGGTTTGGCTGCTCAGGAAACCACAGCTCCCTTCCCACAGCTGCGGGTGCTGATAGAGGGCTGGGCAGCTCCCCGCTAGCACTGTCCCAGAGCACTGCCTGGGCTGTGAGCAGAAGGAGGCAGAGCAGCAGAAGAGCAAACACTGGAAGATCCACAGGTGAGTCACAGTGTTCACAGGGGCCTGGATGCTCATGGAAGCCACATCTGTGCACAGGAAGCTCCTTTCATGTGATTCATGCTCCTACCCTCCAAATCTAGCAGAGGGCTCAGCTGGTGTTGGGTAAGAGCATATTCAGGGAGATTCTTCCAGCATGCGATTTGCCTGGGTTGAGCTGGGTGTGGGTAGGCTGGGACACAAACACTGCAGAGGCATGGCTTTTACAGTGGTGAGGGCAGTAATGCTGCCCCAGTGGAGAAGACATTGCTGTGAAAAGGCCCATGAGTCAGGTTCTCCCCACTACGGGGAGAATGAGGTGAGGGCCAAAATGTCATCTGCTGGCCTCCAAGGACAAGATGGCAGTAGTTGTGGGATTCATCCCTCCCTTCCACCATCCCAGGGAGGAGCTGCAGAGCTCAGAGGGTGCCAGAGGGTCTGGCAGGGGATGCCAGTTCTGCTGCAAATGGTGCTTGTGCAGGAAAAAGGCAATGTGTACGTGCATGCCTGCTTGCACCCACACCCCTCGGTTCTCCCCCTCCAGGCCATGCAGGTCCCTGCCCTGACCCTGGTCACTCTCCTGGCCCTGCTGCCCCCAGCCCAGCCCTGCCCCTCAGAGATGAACAAGGTCAAGGACCTCCTGGAGGTGAACTGCACAGGGCAGGCTCTCCGCACAGTGCCCCCAGACCTGCCTGCGGACACAGGCATCCTGCTGCTCAGCGACAATTTCCTGGAGTCCCTCTCCACCACCGCCTTCCTGCCCCTCACCCGGCTTCAGGACATCGACCTGGCCAACAATGGGCTGGTGGCTCTGCACACTGGGGCCCTGCTGCCATCCCTGAAGGAGCTGACCCTCTCCCACAACGCTCTGGGAGCCCTGCCTGTCCTGGAGGGCCTGCCTGCACTTACCCACCTGGCTGTGGCCCACAACAGCCTGGAGACACTGGCCCCGGGGGCTTTCCGCACAGTGCCACAGCTGCAGGACCTGGACTTGCGAGGGAACAAGATGCAGGAGCTGCCCCAGGAGGCCTTTGCAGGGCTGATGGCACTCAAGGAGTTGGACCTCTCAGACAACCTCCTGAAGGAGCTACCTAAGGAGTTGCTGCAGGACCTGCAGATGCTGGAGACCCTCTGGCTCTCGGGCAACCAGCTGCGGACCCTGCCCACTGACTTCTTCCCAAAGGGGCGCCTCTTCATGTATGTTTTCCTCACTGAGAACCCCTGGCATTGCAACTGCGACCTGCACTACCTCCAGACCTGGATCCAGCAGAATGCTGATGTTGTTTATCAGCCAGAGCGGGGCCTGGAGGAAACAAAGGTGGAGGTTGCACCCGAGAAGGTACTGTGCCACAGCCCTGCTGAGCATAGGCAGAAGCCCATCATTCACTTGAAGCTCAACTGCAGCATTGTGGGGGATGTGGATGAGGAAGGAGGGGATGAATATAATTATGGGGAAGAAACAACAGAGAAAGCTACCATGACCACCTTCCCCCCACATCCATTCATCCCCGAAGAGCACACTACCATGCCCTGCGCTGTTACCTCACCTTGCCTCCCTACCCTCACTGCCAAAAGACCTCCCCTCACCAGACCTTCCTTCAGCACCCCTTGTACCTCCACTCTTTCCCCAAGCACTTTGCTTGTGGTGCTGACAAGCATCAGAGCTCCCAGCACCACCACTCCTGTACCAGCCAGTCCCACCATGATACCCACACAGACCCCCAGCACTGCCACCATCACCCTGCACAGACCTGCCACCCTTGACTCTGCCACCCCACTGCCAACCCCTATGAGCAGCAGCCCTGCTAGCACCAGAGGCCATCCCCAAACCACCCTTGCTGCCAGCACTACCTATGCCAGTCTCATGGGGTCTACTGGCACATTTCCCACCACTTCCACAGTAGTGCCTTCTACTGCCATGCTAGAGGCCTCTTCCATTGTCAGACCTCCATCTCCTCCTCCAATGTCAGCCAATACCATGCTTTCCACTCATGCCCCAACACTACCACCTCCCCTGGACACCACATACTTCACCCAATCTGCATGTTCCCCCCTACCTGCTCCTCCTCCTCTCTGCCCATGCTCCATCCCAGGAAGGGCTGTACCCGTGCTGCATTTGCAGGCAGGTGGGGAGGGTCCACAGTGGGGGCAGTGGGTGCTGAGGAACTGCTGCCTTTTGCACTGGGTGCTCTACCTGGCTTCCTTGGCTCTGCTGGTCCTGACCATGCTGACTCTAGCAGGGTGGCTGGTATGGATGTGTCTGGTGGGACGACCCTCTTGGCACCAGTCCCTGCAGACCCAAGAGGTGCAGTATCCACTGCTGGAACGGAGGGAGTCAACAGGAAGCCCTGTGATGCATCTCAGCAGCTTCAAAATCCCCCTCCAACGCCCCACATTCTGTACAATCAAGGAAGTGGAGTTGTGTCCTGAGGTTACCTACTGCACAATTAAAGATCTGGGGGTACAGCGCAGTCCTCCTGCAAGTTACTCCTTCTGCACCACAAAGGAGTTGTGGGTTCACCACAGTCCTGGGCACACATCAATCAAGCCTTTCTCCAGGAAGCTGATGGTCCCAGACCTTGGCTTCCAGAGGACCCCATCTGCTTACAGCCTGGACAGGGGTGTTGAGGCCATCGGTGATGTCAAAGTGAAATATGCGGGTAACTCCATGTAAATGTTTCTGTACACTCAGAGAAAGAGATCGAGAGTCGTGGCTCTGCTTCCCATGCCTTGTTTTACAAGGGAAAGATCTACTTGCCTGGGAGGAAGCCATCGAGCTCCTTGCTCTAGTATTCTCAAACTGCCTGAGGTTTCCAGAGTTAAATAATTACTTGGGTATTTGGCAGAGGAAGATAATGTCCTGAACTGGTCAGTTATAGTCTGGGGCTCCACTGCCTGGTTTTGGGGTGAGTGAGGGCAAGAAGAATTTACATTGTGCTCTGTCGCAACTGCTTCTGTTCAAATGATGCACACAAAGATGTGATACACTTTCCACTCAGTGCCAGGTTCTTAATCACATAATAAATATTCTGTGCCTGAATTTCAAAAGGGTGCTGGTTTAATTTCATTGGACCTGCCACAGTCCTGGCAGGGCACAGTGAATGAGAAATTTGTCTTCAGTATTTGGAATAGTGAAGACAGGGAAGAAAAGTCCATGGAATCCCAGAATCCTAGAATATCCTGAGTTGGAAGGGACTCCTGAGGATCAAGTCCAACTTCTGGCCCTGCACAGATCCCACAATCCCACCCTGTGCCTGAGAGCATTGTCTAAATGCTCCTGGAGTTCTGGCAACCTTGGAGCTGTGACCATTCCCTGAGGAGATTGTTCAGTGCCTGACCGCCCTCTGGGGGAAGAACTTTTTCCTAATATTCATCCATTGGGATGCCCCCATGACACAGCTCCAGCCATTCCTGGGGTCCTGTCTCTGGTCCCAGAGAGCAGAGATCAGAGATGCCCCTCTGCCTCCCTTCAGGGGAGGTCTCCCTGATGAGGTCTCCCCTCAGTGTCCTCCAGGCTGAATAAGTCAAGTGCCCTCAACTGCTACCCATAACGTTCCCCTCTCGACCCTTCCCCATCTCTGTGGCCTCCTTTGGATACTCTTTGATAGCTTTAGATCCTTCTTGTATTTTGGCATCCAAAACTGCACACTTACACTCCTATTCCTGACTTTTGTCCCAAATGTGCGATTCTTCCCTGTGGTACGGAATCACACAGGAAAAACATCCCACTGGCAGGTAATAAAGAAAGTGCAAGTGTTGATGCCTCTGCATGACCCATTATGGGATGGCTGGATATGGGAGAGCAGGGTGGGAGGCTTTGAAGGGCAACAGATGCGACTTGTAAGGGATTACACTAGGACAAAGCACTAAGGAGCTGGCCAAACTTTGTGACCACCTGTCTAGATGTCACTCAAACATTTTGGGAGGGGTGAGAAGCAGACAACTGTCACCATTGGTGGGGGTTGAATGGCTTGCACCAGCACTGGTGCATAAATGCAGCAGCTGGATCCTATGAATCACTTTTCCAGCCTGAAACGCAGTTCCAGTTCTAATTGCCCCAAATGTATTGTCAAACTGCTGTGAGTCAGCATGGCCTTCTGCCAGATTAACTACTGGATTCACAGGTGTGAAGCATGAGTGTGTCTGCTGGTGAAGGTCTGGTGTGCAGGTGTGTCCATGGACATGCACATACCGTTTGTAAGCAGGCACCTGTCCGTCTGTTGGTGCTGTCCTCTTACCACACCATCCTCTCCTATCCCTGTTTCCTGTGACAACAATGAGGCAAGTAGCTCCAGTGCTGGCACAGTCTGAAGGCCCCAACAGTGGGGGACAGACATCTGGGGAGCAGAGCTGTGGAAAAAGATCTGTGTATCTTGGTGGACAGAAAGGTGAACAAGGTCCGGCAGTGCACCTGGCAGCAAAGGGAGGGCAACAAAACCTGGACTGGGTTAACAGAGACAGGGCCAGCAGGCCAAGGGAAGTGATTATCCCCTTCTCCTCAGAACTCATTAGAGTACAATTTTTGACCTTCTTCTACACATCTGAAGCCACTCGGTTCCCTCCCCACAAGCACTACTGGTACCCCAGTATTTCTCAGAATCTCATTACCTTTGCCTCTCCTTGCAACTCCTCCCTGGAATTCTCTCACCTCTCCACACAACAAGCACTCCAGGTCACTCCAGGAATCCAAGACCTCTCAAAACCATCTAGGAACCCCAAAGCCCCCAGGACCCCCTGTTGTACTCTATCTACCCCGCCATCAACCCCCCCAGGTCCTGGCACCCCCAGGACTCTATTCCCTCGGGATCTCCTATGCACCCTAAGATCCCTCTCAGTCCTGACACACACACATGCCCAGGGAACACAGGCACACAGAGCCCCACTGCCCAGCCCCACCCACCCAGAACATCCAGGTCACTGCTCTCCTGCTCTGCTCCTGTACCTTGTGAGAAGCACCTGGATGTCTGGGTTCCCCACCAGAAACAACAAGACCCAGACAGACAGTTCAGGAAGCATTTTTATTCAACCCAAGTGTGGGGGGAAACTGGGGGATTCCCAGCTCCCAGTGAAGGGGCTCTCAGACAAAGAGGATTGAGTATTCCTGGAGGCACAGTGCTACAGTGTGGGGAATGTTCCCTGGGTTCACAACAGTCTAGGTCATGTACCCTGAGGGTGAAGGGTTGCTGGAAACTGCAGAAGGAGCCCACTCTGGGAGAGGGATCTGGACACTTTTGTCCCATAGAGGTACCCATGGATGCTACCTGGGTATCCCAGTATGGGGTGCAGAGTTTTTAAGCTAAGTATACCCTAAGTATTATTGGGAGTTTCAGTTGATCTCAAGGGATCCTTAAGGCAGCTGGGGCCACGCAAGGCAGGGGGTACAGTGAGAACACAGGCTTGTAGGTCAGTATAGGCATGGGGCAAGGTGCCCCGGGTGATCCAGCGCCGTGTACCCGGCTGGTAGGCATGGATCAAGTGTGTGTCCTGGTAGGTCTCATGACTGTACCCTCCCAGTACAAGCAGTTCCCCTCCCAGTACAGCTGCACCCCCAACTACATGTGCACGGGGCAGGGGGCTGAGGAGGACCCAGATGTTCTGCTTGGGGCTGTAGACCTCAAAAGTCAGCTGGTCCCTGTAGCCAGTCTGCCCAGCCCGCTGACACAGGCCCCCGGCCACATAGAGCTGCCCACCTGCCTCCTCCATGACATGGCCAGCTCGCTGGCCATTCATGGGGGCCAGGAGTGTGACAGGTGCACCTGGGACGTAGCGGAGCAAGGACGCCTGACACTGGTATGCTTCATTACACCCACCCGACACGTAGAGCTCACCATCCAGGGCACATGCCGCGTGCCCGCACAGAGCCATTGGCAGGGGCTGGCACCTCCTAGGCAAGGAGAGAGGGAGGGGTGAAGGACAGGTTAAGCAGGGCTGTCCTGCAGTGACTGACTACCCAGGGGTTCCCTGGTGTGCCATGGCTTCATTGACCACTCAGCAGGCAACACTTGCCAACACCCAATGAGCCCCAGTGGACAACATCACCTGACACAGAATGGATACCCCAGGGGCATCACTATTCAACACTTTGTAGTCGCCTCACCATTGGTCAACCACAGTGGGCTCCCTCAATGGACAGCATTGGCCATCACCCCATGAACATTCTGCTGACGAGAGGAATCAAACTACTTATCTTATTGGCAGATGGCAAACAAGACCCGCAATGAACACACTACTGGCCAAAAACTCATTTGCCACCCGCTAGGAAACACTGGCCAACACCCAGTCCCCAAGGGACATGGTTGTTCAACACCCAGCAGAACTCTCACAAATACCACTGCAGGTCCATCCTCCACTGGAAGCTTAGTGACCTAAACACTCAGTGGGCACCTTGGCCAAGGCAAGGGGCTCTGAGAGAAAAGGGAAACCAGGCGTCTGCTGGAGCAGCCTCACCTCCAGGTGTCATTGGCCAGGTCGTAGCACTCCACAGTATCTGTGCAGTAGAGCTCCCCTGAGGTGCCCCCCAGGGCATAGATGAAATTCCCAAGTGCCACAGCAGCAAAGTAGCTCCGTCCACATGTCATACTGGCCAGACGCTCCCAGGAATCATCCATAGGCTGGTACCTGGGTTTGAGAGGCAAAGGGGCAAAAGACTACCTGTTACCTACAACACCATGAGATGAAGTTGGCACCGCTGAGGTGCCAACACATACAACCTGCCAGTCCCAGAATGCCTTGGGGTCACATGGTCACCTTGCATGGGAATATCCCCTCCTTCTGGACAATACCAAACCCATAATGACCTGGGGTATCTCCAGACAGAAGCCTCCCGCTCCTACTCCCAAAAAGCCTGTAACACCCCAGAGTAAGAGGGCACCTCTGAGTCCTACACCCAACCCATCCCAGAATGTCTTGGGGCCACTTGACCAGCTGCAATGCCACAATGTCATGGATCCATGGGGCAGCTCTAACTCTACTAACACCTCCTCTGATCCCACAATGTCCTGGTGCCACATGGCAACTCTTAAGTTCTCTGTAGCTCTCACCTGTAGACACTGGCTAGGGTGTCATGGACCCCGTAGTAGTGCTTTCCACCCAGGACGTAGAGGTTGTTGCCCACCACAGTTACAGCATGACGGAAGCGTGGGCCGTCAGGAAAGTGTCCCAGTGCCCGCCACTCAACCTGCTTCACCAGCCCCACAGCACTGAGATAGCGGTCTGCAAACCAGAGGTGTCTGCTGGGCTTCCGTGCAGCCAGGTTGCTCTTTACTTTGTCTCCACCACAAACCACCAACACCTTTTGCAGGGAACGTACCCGGCATGGCAGCTGGGCCATGGGGGTGAAACTTGCTACCACAAGCTCACGGAGGACCTTTGGGTCAGCTACCCCTGCAGTCACAGATGGGACCTTCTTCAGCTCCAGGCTGGACATGAGGGCAAAGCGAACAGATGACAGGATCTCTTTGGCTAGATCCTCCTGGCCATCTCCATTGGCCATAAGCCACCGAGATGCTGCTTCCAAGGCTTCCAGTTCGTGGAGGACATTGAGACCATCAGAGCGGAGGAGGCGGATGAGAAGGTGTGCAGGAAGATCCAAGAAGGCCGGTGTAACCACCACAGAGGGGAAGGTGGCCAAGATGTAGTTCTCTGCTACATGGACCACCTCATCCAGCCCATAGGCCACAGCAAAGGCCAGCACATCAGGGCCAGTTTCTGGGGTCAGGCCGTGGGTGAAAACATCCAAGCAGAGAGTGAGGAGCCCCCAGGCCTGGTAGCGCAGGGAGGTTTCAGCTGCCTCCAAGACCATGGGCCATGGCCCTGCTACAGCTCCTGTGTAGGCAAAGGAGAGGAGGAGACGCAGCTCGGCTGGGGACAGCCCCGTGACCAGTGGGTCGGCAGGGTCGTGGGTGGCCTCCCGCATGGGGCAGGTGAAAAGGGCCCGGAAGAAGTCACAGGAGCAGCTCAGGGCCAGTCGCTGAACTAGGAGGAAGGAGGAATAATGGTGGGAGGCAGCAGGGGACCCTCTGCACTGTGCAGCCCCCAGAACTCATGTGTCCTGGCCCCATGCCCATCAAAGCCCCAGCTCTGCCAAAGGGAGCAGTCCTGTGGGCACCTCTAGAGCCTGATCCCCACCTGGAGCTGCAGCCTTATCATCCCCAACAGAGGACCTGGCTGTCCCAGAGCACCCTGTCCCACTCCTCAGCCCCTCATGGAGGACCCCCACCCCCTGCTCACCTGGGATGACCTCGTTCCCTGCCTGGAGCTGGAGGTCACAGCCCACACCATTGGCATGGAGCTGCTCCATGGCTCTTAGCGTCTCCCACTGCTCCTCCAGGGGCTCAGGACCTTCTTCCTGGTGGTCAAGCTCCAGACGCAGGGCACAGGCAGCCACCAGCCGGGGGGCACCCAGGGCCCGGGCAGCCTCCTCCACCTCTTTCACCCGGCCATGGGGCACAATTCCCCCATAGGCAAAGGTGAGCACAGCCCGCCAGCCCCACAGCGTGGCCCCAGGTGGCAGGGGGACATGGGGTGGGGGATCTTGGTGGAGTTGTCTGGTCCTGCCCTCCAGGAAGCGGTGGAAGAAAGAGCTGATGGAGGCCAGGACCACAGTATGGGCCATGTCACTCTCCGGGCCCACAGTCACATCCACCAGCTGTCCTGTGGTGCGGAGGTGGTCAGCCACGGCCAGGAAGTGTCCAGCGTGAGCCCGATCCCGCAGGCTCCACTGGTCTGGGGCTGGCCCCTCTGCAACCCACATCTTGCCTGTGGGAACACATGGAGCACGGTGTCAGGGTGCTGTCTCCACAGCTGGAGCTTCTGGCCCATGGCAGGAGTACTGGCTAGGGACATGGGGTCTTGCTACTGGCACTGCCACATAGCAAAGCCACTGGATCCACCACCAAAGCCTCTACCACACAGCCAGGGCCACCAGGCTCTGCTACTGCTCCATTACTGAATTTGATGCCTCTTGGCAAAACCGCAGCTCCATAGGTGAGAACAACAGCCCATTTCACTGCCCCATAGCTGAGCCTGATCCCCTCACGTGCCTCATCTCTGAACCCTTAGCATGAAGCTACTGACCCACAGCCAACGCTGCTGCCCCACAACCCCATAGCTCAGGCCACTGTCACCACTCAGACCTTCAGTCCTATAGCACACACAACCAAGCCATTTCTCAGCCATTGCCCCATTAGCTGGAACTACTGATGGTCCAACAGCAACCAAGATGTTGGCCCCCAGCGAAGCGCCCGTCACACCTGCTCGGTGCATGGCAGTGCCTGCTGTGCACTGCCTGTTGTGTGTCATGCTGCCTGTCACACGTTGTGATGCATTATCCTGCTAGTTGTCTGCAATGTTGCATGTCGTGCTCCCCTGCACCACATCCTGTCGAGGTGTGCTGACCCTCATGACATTGCTGCCACCCCTTGCCCCCGCCGTGCTGCTCGCTGTTTGCGCGGTGTCGCGTATCCTCGCTCAGGCCGTGCGCTTTGCAGCCCAGTGAAGCGCTTGCTGTGTGCCGTGTCCTGCATTACTGCATGGCCTGTTAATGCTGTGCCGTGCACTTGTCCCCCTTACCGCCTGCTGCTGCTCCACAGAACTCCTGTGACCCTCTAGGAATGTGCCCGGGTAATTATAGACCAGACAGGACACGTGGCCCCAGGCAGGACCTGGGAGAGGCTCAGGCAGAGGGAGGTCCGAGGCCCCAGAGTCCCCAGGCTGGGGCAGTGGGGTCACTGAATTCTCTGAGGACAGGCAGCAGTGCCAGCTGAAGCTGACAGGAGCTTCTGTAAACCCTGTGCTACCCTGGGCAGGCCCTGCTGGGGATCCCTGGCCCCTCAGGCCCCTCTCTAAACCTTGTTCTTCTCCAGAGCCCAGGGTGAAGCAGAGCCCCCTCCCAAGTCCTCAGGTAGGAGACAAACAATCCCCATTCCCCCCACCTCCATGAGGAGGTGACAGGTCTACCACCACCTGCTGTGCTCCTGAGCTGCAGCCCAGCCCCAGTGACTCCCAAAGAGCAGGGGGTCTCAGCCCCAGGAGCACACTGGGACACCAGCCCCTCGACCCAGCCTCAAGTGCCCCCAGAACCACCCCGCACACACCCAGGACCCCACTGGCCCACAGAGCACATACCAGAGCAACACAGAGCCTGCCACGGCTGTGACTGTGTCCCCTGTATCATTGTCCCTCGCTCTGCTGTCCTCTGGTGCCCCAATCTCCTTGTCTTGTCTCCTCCCCTCACATCCCATGTTCCCCTCTCCCACGCACCTGCATCCCCCATACCCACATCCCCTGTCTCTAACTCACGCACCCATCTCCTAATGTCCCATCTCTGTACCGCCGTGTTCCCACAAGTCCAGTTAATTATGTGTCCCCATAGATGTTTTCACATCCTCTACAAGTCCATTTTTCGGCACTTACCTATCCTGCTTGTGAGATTATATTTTTTCTATCTTGTTATTTCCCACCCTTCACTGCACACCTGAGCCTGCACTTTCTGTAGCCACTAAGTTGTGAAAAAGTGCTATTAGATCAAATCTTGACCCTTTCTCCAGGCAAAATGATCCAGTTCTCGCCTCTCTTTGTGCATCCTGTGCCTCCATGCTCTCCACTTCCTTAGTGGGTTTGCAGGACACACTTCAGTTTGTTTATAGAAAATTCAACCAGGCATAGCTATAAGCAACCTGCTCCAGTTCTCAGCTGGCATTCAGGGGTCCCTTCCAGCCTCAGATATTCCTCAATTTCAACCCTGAAGCACTTAGCTCTAGACTTCCTGAAATGCTTTTTGGAGAAAGACCCCAGGCTCCCAAACACCTTCTTGTGGGCAACCCGCAACGTCTTCCCTACCCCACCTTCCCCATCTTCAGCTCAGAGCCAAGCACTTCTTCAGAAGCTTTGGCTCCAGATCCTCACTGATGGGCTCAGTGCAGTGTAATCCCAATCCTTGCCAAGAAGCCCCACAGGGCCCACACAACTCCAAGGGCCTCACTGAAGCTACAGCACAGTGCTCATGCTCGTGCACACAGTGCCGAGATGTGGAGGCAAAGCAACTTGAGCACAGAAATTGCAGCCGGACCAGAAGACGCCGCTCCCCCTTCAGCAGCTCCAGCTTTCTGCACCTCAGCCCAAACGCCAGGAAACAGCCGCACGACACCACAATGCTGTGACAACTGCTGATTGGACTGAATCTTTATTACACAATGTCCTAAGTACGTACAGCATTTGGAAGCCAGCTCACAGGGGGAAAGGTGACATTTACAGCTTGGGAGGTCCCGTCAGCCTCCAGCCCTCCTTGTTACCGATCTTCATGAGAGCCGCAGTGATTCCGAACCCCAGACATGCTGTGGTGCCGGTGAGGTAACTGTGAGCTAAAGAAAACACATCAAACCAGAAAACACCCATTAAGACACATTAAGTCCTGTGCAGTAGATCTCGATAGACTGCCATTTTTCATAAGTCCCTTGACCATCAGCAACATTGTCTGGCCAGAGGAATTGGAAAAGTGGCCTTTTTATAAAATTGAGCTCTCATGCTTTTAGCTTGCAATTTGAAATATCAATTTCAATTATCCACTGCCCCATCCCCTTAGGTGGGCAATCTTAAATGACTCATTTGAGTGACAAAAATAACGATCACTGCTCTGAACTCTCATCAGCTCAGCAACTAGACAAGTAAAGATTAATTCTATTTCACCACAATTACAACTTAAATAAATCCCTCACTTCTTTAGGTTCAAGGATGAACGTCTACAGGAAACAGAGCTGTGTCAGTATCTGCAGGAGCTGCTTAAGCCTTACAAGGGGCTATAGAAGCAACAGCAGCAGGACACAGCTTGTCCCTCAGACTATGTGAAGAATTCACAAGTCAGATATTAGATTTTACTTCCTGTCTAAAATAAATCACACTTCTTGTCAAGAAAACATGGATTTCCACAACTATATTTTTCCTATCCTGCAATTTTAAGGTATAACTGGTAGCTCTTACTGGCAGTACTGAGTCAGCTCTCCTTTCATTCTGTATATCATTTCATGTTCCCTTTGGTGTCCTCTTCTCTTGTAGCCATACTTATTTTAGCAGGCCCATACAATGCCAATGAAAGCGGCATTGAGGCTGAGACAAATCTTTACCAAAGAAGCCTGGCATCAACATTCTTTAACATTTTTCCCCAAGAGAAAAGTATCTAAAACCAGCAAGGGCACATTTCAATGCAGGCATTGTCCACAGTTACCTCTCGCTCCTAAGACAGCTCCTGCTGCGCAGCCGCCTATGAAATAGTTCAAAGGATCCTCTGGTTCTTCCCGGACTTGGGCACTGAGGCAGGTACTTAAGCCAAACACAGCCCCCAGTGTAGCTGTAAACAAGAAGTAAAAAAACAAAACCAAAATCCTCAAAGACCAGAGAATTCATACTGAGCATGATTTCGATATTCACAGTGGCTACAATGGAAAACCAGGGACATCCTATCCCAGCTGCTACAGTGAGAGTCAGCATCACCCAGTCCCACCCAGCTTCCCTGGCTTTCTCCCCCTGTACCACGAGGATCCCGCTCAGCTGCGAGCTGGACCCTCGGAGCGCCCCACACCCACTGCTGCCCAACAGCCCCACGTCCCGCCGGGGCATCGACGCAGGCCTTACAGCCCTTCCCGACAAGCATGGGGGAGGCCCTGACAGCCAGGCGTCCTGGAGGGGAGCAGTGGTGTCTGTGCAGCCACCTCCCAGCTTTGCCTGGACTCTGCACTGTAACTCAGCCCTCAAGTCCCTGTGAACCCACCTCACAGCACCAGGCAGAGCAACCCCAAGGGCTCTCCTCTCCCTGCAGACTGCTAGTCCTGACACTTTCCTCCTCTGCCTGCCTGGGGCTCACAATGATTTCTGGATAGTGGAAAAATTAATTTGGTTTGTAAATTATTCTCATTGTAAACTGACATGAAATTGAATTAAGAATTTTGAATTGAACTAAAAAACTGCAAAGCAGAAGCATCCAGTCCACTGAATTACACACCTCATCCCATCAGACCCTACACGGATATAATTGCAAACTTTGGCAAAGAGTTGTGCCAAGAAAAGCTGGGTTTGTATCTAATACAGACTCTTGATCATGAAATGTGAAACTGTCTACCAGGCAGCATCTGCAGATTTCAATTCATCTTTCTTGGGAACAACAAAAATGTCCAGGATAAAAAATTTCAATCCCTATATAAAACCAGCAGCTCCTGTTACAAACCTGTGCAGTTTTTCAGCAGAAAATGAATTACACTGATCCCAAAATCAACTGAAAAGAGCACTGAAGAAACAAACGCCCCAGACCTAGGACTGCATTTCAGCCTTCCTGCTCTCCCTGCTTTGGACCAAGGCATCTGTAGGCAAAACACACAGCTTGAGGCCATGAGGTGTGGCCCCAGAACGGCGGACAGGATAAACCCTTCCTCAGGTGTGAAACTGGTAAGAGGACCCAATATGCCTGTTTAGGGTTAAGGGACTTACTGAAATCATAGTTGATTACATGATCCAGTCCTTTCATAACAACCTCAGCTCTTTAGAGGAGATGCCAGACCCCGGTTTAGAGTCGAACTACTCAAAAACGAAGACCTAGACTGACTGTGCCCCAGCTCAGAGCACCAGCACTTGGGGAGAGGCAGAGGTGGCACAAGCCATTGAATTAGACTGAAAAGCAAGAGTCTGCTAAGAGGAAAACTGCACTTGACAAGGGGCTGAGGGAGCTTCAACCATGCAGCCCCCTCAGCTCCCTGCTCCTCTCTTCAGCATTCACTTTCTCTTCCAAAGACAATTCAAGACAACTACATGGTTTCTCCTTGTCTATAAAACATACTGGGAAAAACCCCACGTTTATTTTCCTTTTGCCACCAAAACCATTGCATTGTTCTTTAGCAAATGCAGATTATTAAATACAATGCCGAAATATATTAAATAAAAAATTAATTTGCTTGCACTATGTTGTTGCCCACAAACGGGGTATTCTGGAAATACAAAAAAAAAAGTACCTTTTACTCTAGATTGCAAAAAATGACCTGCAAATCAAGGATATGTCTTTCCATTTCAGTGTTCTGGCTCTTGGCCAAACAACGACCCAGGGCCGGTGGAGAAGAGGACCACGAAACCGTACAGGGGCAGAGGCAAGGGCAGATGCGAGGGCGCAGCCAGACCGGGCAGAGGAGAGGCCGGCGCCCCTGCGGTGTGCGCGAGTGCCACCCTACAGTTACACTGCCCGGGCTCCCGGCCCCTACCCACGATGACACTGCCGGGAGTCCCGGCCCTTACCCATCGTGACACTGTCCGCCGCCGCCGTCTGCAACGCGGCCAGAGCCGAGCCGGGCCGCAGCAGGATGATGCGATACGCCGCCCCGACCAGGCCTGCAACACAGCACCGCGCGTCATTGCCCGGGCCCGGGCCCCGCTCGGCCGCCCCCCCGTGTGCCCCGCTCTCCCCGATGCCCACCCGCGGCCGCGCCCACGCGCGTGGCGAGCCAGGTGCGCTGCGGGCACTGCTCGCCCTCGGGGCCGTCCCAGTACCCCGCCATGGCGGCAAGTGCACGGCCGAGCTCTCGCGAGAGG
>VWZW01004123.1:25054-89110 GCA_013397115.1 Edolisoma coerulescens
CGCGGCGTTCCGCACCAGCCGGTGCCCGAGCACACCCACACCATCACTTTCCTAAAGGATTTCTACCTCCCGTTCCCAGCTGCCCCACCCGCAGCTCTCAGGCTCTTAGCCTGAACCCGGAGCTCTGACCCTGCCGTTTGGCTTTGCTGGCTGCTTGCGGGGAGGTTGGTGTGGCTTTGTTTCGTTGTGGGTGTTTTGCATTTTTGTGGGGGCGGAGTATTTTATTTCTGTTCGGCGGGTTTTTTTTGTGGAGTCATTTTTAATGAATTTTAGAGGATTCTGCTTTAATTCTCTGTCTGTGTCTATACTGCTGTGTGGTCCTGTTTCCCTCTGAAATAATAATGATGCTTTGACACAGGCTATAGGGATGCTGTATACATTTATTTTTCCAGTTGTTCATAGTATGCTAATAAAAACACAACTCTCTACTGTGCCTTCTCGGTGATGTACAGAAAATCACGCTCTGCAAAGCCAGTGTCCATAAAAGAGACAGAGGAGTCCTGCAACTTATTCGAACAAAGGCAGAGAGTCCACTGGGGCACACGCCCACAGGGTTTTCTCTCTCGAGGTTTTGGAGGGCGCAGCCTCCTTTTATCCCAAACTCCCGGCCGCATGTTGCCCTCTTCCTTTCCCCACTGGCTGAGGCAGCAGGAAGGTGCAGCCGTCCCGAACCGCCTACCACATTCCCCCTTGAACCTGTCATTTTACCCCAAAGTTCAGAAGTTCAGGTTTGTGCAGAGCCACTCGTCAGTTTCAGGAGCCGAGCTCCCTGGGCTCTGTAACAAAGGTGCTGCTTGAAGTCAGTAGGGCCACTGACCCATTTCAAGGACATTAACACCCATACCCTCACCCATGGAATTGTTTGTAAAGACATTAGCACACATCTTCCCTACCAAGGCCTCCTTTTTTCTCAGTTTGACTTTACAAACCCTAGTTATTATTAATCTTTTTTAACAACCTGGCATGGTATAAAGATTAACATTTGAAACACCCTCTCCCAACTTTTCCACGTCTGGCCACTGCACCAGATGTGGCAAGCAAATACAGAGAAACAGAGAACACAGTAAATACAGAGAATAAAGCAATGACAGCTCATATTAGCCCATTAATCACTAGAGGTCTTTGTAGATGATCTGTGGCTACTGATAGCCGAGGTCTCCCATCCTTTTCCTCCTGCTGAGAAGTCCAAATCTCTGGGGTTTAGGAGACCTTGACCCAAGTATGATGGGTCCACCTGTGTTCAGCTGTCCTGGCTGCTGCTCCTGTGGTCCTGGTTGGATGTTGTGAACAGCAAAGTCCAAAGGCAGCGTCTGTGCTAACTGGGCCTCCTGTCAAAGAGACTGCATGAGACATGGTATCCTGGCCACGTACTGCTTTAAATATACATCTTCACCTCCCCACCGCAATGAAAATTAATTCAAAGGGGAATGATTTCTTCAGGCTTTGGCTCTTATTCTTGCCAAAGCTAATGGTAAAAGCCATACCCATGGCATCTTAGTTTCTGTCACCAGCTTCAAAGGTATTTCTTTATTTGTCCATTCATCCTTTTACTTGACCTGAATNTTACTTGACGTGAATTCTGAGGGTGCCAGGGGGTATGGAGGTCCCACTGAATTCTCAAAGCAGCCATAATCCCTTGAAGGACGCCCCTGTAAAATGAGTTCCTCCATCCGAGTCCACTGCCTTCACAATCACATATCCTGGAATTACTTGTTCCAAAAATACTTTAATAACTGATGCAATAGTTGCAGATGTGACCAGGAATGCCTCTGGCCACCCTGCCAGCCGGCATACCACTGCCAGAGGATATTTAAGCCCTCTTGCCCGGGGCACCTCCGCAACATACACCCAGCATCCTTGGAAAGGATGAATAGCCCGAGGTCACCCTCCTGCCTTGCAACCTCCTCTGTAGTCTGGCTATTAACTTTAGCCAGGCACCCCTCAGTAGCTCGTTTTGCTAAAACAAAAAGACCCAAGGCAGTACATCTTGAGGAAGGCTTCTGCCAATCCTTGAGAGCCACAATGATTCCCCTCATGGAGTTGTTTTAATATTTGGAGGGTCCAAGCTCCCGGCATCCACTGTTTACTGTCCTTCGTAAATCAATTCTCCCCTCGTTCTTCTGCCCCACCGTCTTTAATTATCTCCAGCTCCTCTGGTGGAAAAGACAGCACCACTCCTCCCTCCCGCCGGCAACGGCTGAGCCACAGGGAGCAAAAGGGAGGATCCCGGAGACCTCTGGCAAAAGTGCTGCTTTCTGAACATCTCCATTGGCCAGTTGATTACCTATTGTCTCTTCTGAGTACCCTGCCTGATGTCCCCTAACATGTATTATTTCTACCTCTTTGGTAAATTCACCACCTCCAACAGGTGAGTAACTGAGCTCTCGTGAGCGAACATTTTTCCCTGCAGGTTAATAAACCTCTTTCCTCCCAGTTTTCCAAACACGTGTATCACGCCCATGTATACTTTGAATGTGTAAATATATTCACCACCTTTCCTTGATACAATTTGCAGGCTTTTATTAAGGCATACAATTCTGTGGTCTATGCTGACCATGTGCATGGTAGCTTCCCTTGCAATTCCCTTCCTTTTACTGTAGCAAATCCAGTAACTTGTTTTCCTCCTATTACTCTTGAAGATCCATCACCTTTCTGTCACTTGGACAAGGGGTAGCCTGTACATCTGTTACCTGGAAACATTCATGAGCCTCCTTTTAGGCTCCTTCCTTGGGACCAGTTAAACAGGAGGCTGGCTTAAACCCTTCCCTGCTTCTCAATTCTGAATCCTCCTGTTCCATTAAAGAGGTTTCATACTGTAACAATCTAGTGCTGGTCATCCATTTAGAACTCGATGCCAGACTTGAACAATCCTGCCATCAGTTACCATCAGAGCCGTGGCTGCATGATTCTGCACACAGTTATCGTTAGAGCAAACAACGGGGCCACCCCCCCCGCCAACGGGTCAAACATTTTAGCACTAGAATTCCTTTGGCACAGCGCTGTTTAATAGTCACATACAATGCAAATTCCTTTTCTGTCTGTCTGGTGTCCATACCACAACATCGGGGCTATCTGGGTTTAAAAAGTCACAGAATAGTCTAGGTCTTGCAATACTCTATTAATCCTAAAATTTTTCACAGCTCCCCTTCAGCCCTGGGCAACAGCACCTCCAAGATTCACTGGACCCCCTCTGGGCCAACACAAGCCTTCAGTCAAAATATTCCCCAAACATTCAGCCTTTCTGTCCATCCCCCGTGCCTTCCCTTCAGGCACTCCAAGCCCCCCTCCAGCCATAAAACCACAGTGGCTTCCCCTACCACCTCCTCCCATTCTCCCAATGGGAGTAAGTCCTTCACATATTGCAATAATCTAATTCCTAGAGATGGAGTAAATTTGGTTAATAGCTTGACCAAAGAATCCCTTCTCCTTGTTCCCACTCTAAGGCAAAATACTGTTTCCTGTGCTCTGTAAGTGGGCATCCCCAGAAAGCTTCTTTTAAATCAAGTCCTGAATAGTAGCAGCGTGAGGAGGGAGCCTGGTTCAGGATGGTGCAAAGATCTAGGACCGTGGAGTGCCTGGGTTTCATTATTTAGTCTCAAGTCCCGCACCATAACCGGCAGGGTAGGAGTGTTCTAGGGAAACATACACGGCTCCAAAAGTCCCGCCTTTAACAGGGACTCTGCAACAGGCTGCAACCCCTTCCTTCCTTCCCTTGGAAGAGGGTATTGCTTTTTAGACACCACTTGTCCTGATTGCCTCAGAGTAATCTGGAGAGGCTCCATATCCACTTTTCCATATTCCTCTGGGATCGCCCACACTTCTGGTTTCACTTTAGCATAAGCTTTATCAGATAATTTACACAGTGTCACAACAGCGCTAGCCTCCCCATCACCCCTCACAACACTAACTCGCATTCCCAACTCAGTCATCAAATTCCCTCCTAGCAAACCACAATGATAACTAGGAACAAACAGAAACCCATGCGTTTCCAACCCGTCTCCCACATTCACCAATAGCGGTTGAATAAAATGCACCTGCTCGTTTTTCCCACTTATCAGAAGAAGACTTGGACAATTGTCCCCCTTTGGCATAAAATTCAAAGTAGACCGAAGAGAGGGTCCCGTGTGTCTTGGGGTGACAGTATGATACTGCATTCCTTATCGTCTGCTTATTGCCCAGACATGAATCCTGTAGCTTTAAGCTGGACCCAGGAGATGGGGGACAGAAGCCAGGTGAATTCTTCAGCGCAGTTTGTGTTCAAGGACTGACACACACTCGCCCGGCGTTCTCACCGCTGCAGAGCCGAGGGAGCACCTTCCTACTTTTAGCCAGCTCTTGGCTCTGTTTCTCAGGAGAGAGACAGAGAGTTAGAATTCTTTGGTTTTTAGCTAGCTTCTCATTCATTAGCTGAGGCAAGAAGTTTTCCTGGGACTGTGGCTTCTTTTTCTCCTGGAACTGTTCAGCTTTACTCCGGTCCAGAACACCATCACCAGGAGGCCCCACCCCGTCAGCCCGGAGGGGCCCACGCCGCACCCCAGCTCCGGAGAGAGCAGAGCCGCACCTATGGAAAGGACTCTGGATCTACCAGGTCTTCTCCACAGTGAGAGGTTTTATTATTTAATATTATTCATTCTCTCGTGCCTGCGTGCACCCTGCTTTTTAAAGAAACAGCTTTTTTTTCACTTTCCTCCAAGAAATTTCTTTCCGAACCTGGCCGGGGGAGGGGCTGCCAAAACCTGCCTTCCGTTAGAGGACACGTTCATTTCAGACGTTTCCTCCCAAGTTTTCTCAAACCGAGACAAATACTAGGAAACACACTTCTCAGTACAGCCAAGGGCTCTAGTGTGGTGAGGCCTCGGTACAAAAGGAGATCTTGACATCCTTAACAACCCATTTCTGATGTTCTCTTTTTGTTTTTTACATATGGCACATTGATTCTTTCCCAATCGCTGTCCCGGAGGCCGCCCCCTTTCCTTTGGTCCTGGGGCTCCCTACACTTTTTTTCCCGTCGGGGGTTGTAAGGACTGTGCCATTATCTTTGCCTGTGCCTTTATCTTTTCCCCATGCTTTCTTTCATATACCTGATGTGCCTTTCTAACCAACTCTTGCAAGGGCCCACTCTGCCACCTCTCCAGTCCCTGCTCCCGCTGCCTGTGGGCTCTCACCCTTCCACAGCTGCAGAACTGTGCAAAATCACTCACCTCCCCAGTGATCCAAACAAAATCCCTTCTTATACCAGGCCAGCCTTTGGTGACACATTGTCTCTCACACCATATACCAAAGTTGGTCCCCATCCAGACGCAGTGTCCAGATGCACCCCCCAGCACACCCGTCCGGGCCCCCGGGCTGCTCTCCCAGCACCACGAGTTCTGTAAAGCACCAGGTGCCGGCGCAGCTCAGCGGGCGGGCACAGCCAAGGCTGCTACAGGGACGGGCAGGCGGAAGCGACATCCCGCAGCCTCCTGGGGCTGGGGGGCCACGGCAGCCCCTGCCCGCGGGGGTAGCGGTGTTGGGCACCACCCGGCGCTGAGCCCCCGCTGCCCCACAGCCCCGGCTTGGTCCCACACCTCCCCACAGGCCCCCAGCCCGTGCCGCCGATCCTGCATTTCTGCACCTGGCCTCAGCACTTCTTGCCATAGAGGAACCCCCTTAAGTCCTGAGTAGTAGGTGGACAAACCCAAATCCTTCAGCCTGGCTCTATAATGACCCAGGGGTGTAGGAAAAATACCTCCCTGTTTTCCCCATCCTGGAAGCCTGGAATATAAAAGACTTGCAGCTGGCCCTGTATTAGACAGCAGATTTTGAAGATAAGGCGGAGAACATCCCAGTCCTCCCTGTTTCTCTTTTCTTTCCTTATTACATAGTCTCCTGTTGCTATTTGCCTTAACCATATTCCTTCACACCAATTCCTTCAACCAATCCTTTCCCAAACCAACAGAATCCATCCCCTGTTGCCAAGACCCTTTATTGACTTTCCTTTACTGCCCCCCCACGCGTCCTGCCGTGTTTTACTCCCCAAAGTTCCCATTGTACTCACCAGTGAGATTTCCAGTGGTCCTTTCCTGTGGGCTATTCATGGACCCCCTGGTCCGTCACTCGTCTGTGGGTCTTGGGTACCCAATCAATCACCCGGTGCCGGCCAGCGCCAAAGGGAGCTGGTCATCTAAAACTAGGTGAGGCGCGCCTCCAGCTCCTCTTGCTGTTTGCAGGCCCCAGACATTGGAAGGATCCCAGACGAGTCCCCATTTTGTATGGAAAATCACGCTCTGCAAAGCCAGTGTCCATAAAAGAGACAGAGGAGTCCTGCAACNGGCTATTCATGGACCCCCTGGTCCGTCACTCGTCTGTGGGTCTTGGGTACCCAATCAATCACCCGGTGCCGGCCAGCGCCAAAGGGAGCTGGTCATCTAAAACTAGGTGAGGCGCGCCTCCAGCTCCTCTTGCTGTTTGCAGGCCCCAGACATTGGAAGGATCCCAGACGAGTCCCCATTTTGTATGGAAAATCACGCTCTGCAAAGCCAGTGTCCATAAAAGAGACAGAGGAGTCCTGCAACTTATTCGAACAAAGGCAGAGAGTCCACTGGGGCACACGCCCACAGGGTTTTCTCTCTCGAGGTTTTGGAGGGCGCAGCCTCCTTTTATCCCAAACTCCCGGCCGCATGTTGCCCTCTTCCTTTCCCCACTGGCTGAGGTAGCAGGAAGGTGCAGCCGTCCCGAACCGCCTACCACATTCCCCCTTGAACCTGTCATTTTACCCCAAAGTTCAGAAGTTCAGGTTTGTGCAGAGCCACTCGTCAGTTTCAGGAGCCGAGCTCCCTGGGCTCTGTAACAAAGGTGCTGCTTGAAGTCAGTAGGGCCACTGACCCATTTCAAGGACATTAACACCTATACCCTTCCCCATCAAATTGTTTGTAAAGGCATTAGCACACATCTTTCCTATCAGTGACATCCCTTCAAGGAAAGCTCTTTCAGCTGTTTTCCCAACTCTTGAAATAGCTCCAAGATCTGAGTGAAGAAGTCTACAACTATCGTTGTTAGCTCAAGCTTTCTCACCTCTCTACCTCTCTTTTCCCTGTGTGTGAAAACCATATTAAATACTTGATTTCTGCATTTTCCAGTATGCTGAGTCCCCCACAGTATCTCTTCTCTGCAATAGGAGCTCAAAACAGCTGGAGTTGGATGCTACTGTTCCATTATCCAAAGGAACGGTTTGTAGTGCTGTATCCGGCCGGCAGTGAAGTCAGAGCCTCACGAGCCCCGGCAGCTGGGAGAGGAGAAGGGGCACGGGCAGAGTTCGGCAGCTGCACCGGGCTGTGGCACACCAGAGATGTGCTCACAACAGGGCAAACAATTCACCTCCATTCCCGAGTTGTCGCAGGGCCAGAAGGAACCGGTGGGGAGTGCATTCACAACAGAGGGTCTTCCACTGTCCCTCAGCTTGGGCACTGCTTCCTCTGCGTGGCAGAGGTTGCTGTTCTTACACACAGAACCAATGACACGATCAGGCACTCACCAGTTCTTTATTAAAGGAAGCATTTCTTAGAGCAGCTTTGCCCCTTCTCCAAAGCCCGTTCTAAGCACATCGGACAAAGGACTGTGTGACCCTTCTGGACAGCAGGACGGAGAAAACACTCGCCTGCAGGGTGGCACATGCTGCAAATGCTCTCTCCCCACTATAAACACGCAGAAGCCACTGAATCTTGCACAGGGCAAGACTCTACATCGTTAAATAACAAATAGCTTTCTGGGCTCCATGCAGCTGTTAAAAGCTCTTCCGAGGCTGTATCCCACACGGTAGATCCATACTGCTTCTTCCACCGACAAGGGAGGTGGGACAAAGAATTCACATCTCTTTTCCTTTGCAGCAGGTACAATGCCTGTAGCTGCAGGACTCAGCACTCGGGTGTGTACAGCTTTTTACTTGCCTTGTGGATAGACTGCAGCTAACCTTGCCACACTGCTGGTAGAGGTTATTCAGCAGATACCCATCCTTGGGCTGCAGACCCTCCCCAGCCAGTCAGCTTCAGAGAGCTGTTACAGGAGGAGGGAACAGTTACCTTACTATAAACATGCAAGTTCCAGGGAAAGCAACACATAATTAATGTAATGTTACTTTTAAAACATTAACTTGGTTCCAAATATTTTTACTGCTGATAAACAAACTTGCTGATACAGAATATTATTTCCCTTAAATAGGGGGAGGGGCTTGCCATCGTACTACAAGCTGCAAATAACTGGGGTTCCTTCTATCTTCAAAACCTTTTCAGAAATGGCAGAACCATCCATCAGCAAATTGCATTCAAAATATTTCCCCATCCTTCCCTCTTGGGAGCTTTTTGCAGGGCCTTGTCCAATACATCTCCTGCCTGCAGCAGCAGTTGTGCTCTGAATTCTCCAGAGAACAGGAATTTATCTTGTCTGCTAAATGGACTATAGACAGCAAGCTGCTTTTCAGAGGACAGTGTACAGTCAGCACATGGATGCTCAGGTACATGTTACCAGCAGCAGAGATCCTGCAGCGGGGACTCAACGACACCTCCTGGTCTCTGGAACAGGAGGACTTCAAACATAACATCACCACTTGGCTTTTCCAGTTTCATTAGAAGCTGAAGGTAAGCTACCAGAATTCGATCAGGAGTGGTTCATACAAAATAACCCCACATTAAATTTATAGATAACCTTGGAAAAGGCATTCACTGCCCACCCCTGCAACAGAATTACCAGTGTTCACAGTGAGAAATTCAGCTTTTGTATCTTTACAAAAGGAAGGGTTCTGGAAAGGGCTCCTTAAAAGGAGGTAGCCAAAAGGGAGCTCTGAATACTATCTTTGAATGAGACTTTTATTTACAGAAATTATCTGTAAGCATTTCTTAATGAGATACCTGTACTTTCACCTAGCAGAAAAGAATCAAGACTGACTTTGTCTAATGCAGCAATTTTCTCTTGCACCTGTGTTGCTCTGTGCTGATTTCACAGGAGGGAAAAAAAGAAACCCTTAAAAAAAAATTAAAACATCTTTATAACAGTCTGAAAATCCTCTACCCACACAATGGACTGGAGTTCAATTTAAGCAAGTCAGTGCACAGAAAGACCAAGTAACACCGGGAGAAAAAGCACACAGTGAAAAGTCAGTTTAATGAAATCTTGTATGACAAATTATGGCAATTATCATATCTGGAATTCCTAAAACTAGAGAAGATTATGGGAAACATGGTAATTTTTCAAATATGTAACATGTTTCTAGAAAGGAAAGAAACCATTTTCTACACTCACTGGGAGAGCAAGAGACCAGTTGAACTGCAGAAAGGGACATGTTAGGAACAGTCATTTAATGGCAGTAATACCCAAGCAATGGCATCAATTGATACTTCAGGGAACAGAGAGGAGCCGTTACAAAGTTGGAGCGTTTTTTTAATTCCTGCAGGCTTCTAACAATCTGGTCACCTCCCACCCTAGTTCTAGTGCAGGATGGCTGAGGACTCATTTATTTGGATCATTTCCTGCCCTGTCTTCTCTAAAGCAATGCATTATGCACTGGGAACTGGACTACAGAAAGATGTAATTACAATATTCTCTTACCGTAATGCTTGTATTTCCTGTGGGTGTAATCTTTTTTTTCATTTTACGGATAAGAGGCTTACTTCTGGTTTCAGTGACATCACCATTCTAGCAACACTTTCATAGAAACATGGAGCATGCTGAGTTGGAAGGGACCCATCAGGATCATCGAGTCCAGCTCCTGGCCCTGCACAGGGCATCCCACCCTGTGACTGAGAGCACTGTCCAAACACTTCTTTAACTCAGGTTTGGTGCTGTGATCACTGCCCTAAGAAGCCTGTTCCAGTTCTAAAATCACCCTCTGGGTGAAAAACTTCCCGATATCCAACCTAAACCTCCCCTGACTCAGCTTCATGCTGTCTCCTCAAGCTCTGTCATTGGTCATGAGAGTGTAGAGTCTGGTACCTGCCCCTCAGCCTCCCCTCACGAGGAGGTTGAAGACTGCATTGAGGTGTCCCCTCAGTCTCCCCTTCTCCAGGCTGAACAAACCAAGTGCCCTCAGCAGCTCCTCACACGGTTTCCCCTCTACACCCTTCCCTGTCCTTGTGGCCCTTCTTTGGACACTCTCTATTAGCTTAATGTCTTTTATACTGTGGTGCCCAAAACTGCCCCCAGAACTCAAGGTGAGGCTGCCCCAGTGCAGAGCAGAGACACAATCCCCTCCCTTGCCTGACTGTGCCTGATGTCCTCCCAGGACATGGCTGGCCCTCCTGGTTGCCAGAGTACCCTGTTCAGTCATCATCAAGCATGCTCAACTTTACTACACTCTTCAGCATTTTTTTCCACTGGAAAACCTGAAAGGCTGTGCCACACAGGTTATACAGGAATTGTCAACACCACGCAAAAGTTAACAAGAGGCCTAAGGGGAAAGATGGAGCAGGAGCACGATCAAGGGGAAGACTGCTATAAGGCAGCAGAGCTGGTCACCATCACCCTCCCCTCGAACAGCCGCTGCCCAGTACAGGAAACACAACGCAGGGCTCAGGGTGTTTTGTTTGTTTGCTTGCTGACACAGGTTTTAATGTAATTCCCATGTACATTTTGATATGACAGTCTTACATAGATCTTTTGAGATACATGGGCATTATCTCGTTTTGCCTGTCACTGGTTTACTAAGGCTTAAAGCAGAGAGCTAAGTCAGGGTTTTGCTTTGGCCGAACTATATCTTGCTGGGCAGGGCCTGAACTCAACCCATTGCCAATTCTGTTGGGACGCACAGCAACACAATTCTGCCGGGATGCACAGCAGCATTTCTGCCTTCACTATAAACATTTATGCAAAGCTTCTAGCTAAAAATAAAATCTGCATCAGTAAATAGTTGCCGAATTTTTTAGAAAGCTGTAGGTGATTGTGTACCACCAAACCCCAAAGCAAGCATGCTTATTCCATTTTTCTGAATCTTCATGCACCATCAATTCCATTTTAGGTAAAACACTTCAAAGTGAGACTCAGCATAGACCCCATAGAGCCTGGGACCAGGAAATAATGCCTGTTTTCCCAGAAGTAGGCCATGCTGGCCAAGACACCTTATTAATTTTCTATATGAACAAGCTGCTGACAAGAAACAGCTTTATGGTGCAAGGGTATTTGAAAAGAGTAGTTTAAATCTGAGTGTCTCAACAACATAAAAAGATCCCAGATGCAAAATGCAGATCACTTACTTGGAAGTCCCCAGACCTTTTAATGCAGAAACAATTGTGTGGTGGGTACTAAGGAACCTGCCATGTTCCTGTTGAAGCATGGCATGAGTAGGGGGGTGCAGCAACAGGTCTGTTCATTGGTAAAAACCCCCATACTCTAGGGAGGAAAAAGAAAACCAAAATGCAAGAAGGCATGAGCAGACAATCCAGAGAGATCAAGATGCAGTGGCACAGCTTATCATTAGCCCTTTTCAATTCCCAGAAAAGAAATCACAAATGTTCCTTCAACTGGCTATCAGGAAAAGTAAAAGCACCCTCTGCCCCAACAGCATCAGTCTTCAGTGATGGTTAACAACAGAAAATGCGAAGACTTGTTCTTGACTGCCAGTGAAAAGTGTGTTTTGTTAAAATAGAGGCAATAAGGACTGTTTTGCTATTTGAATACTCAAATTTTGAAGTTGATTTTGTGCTATAACTTGGATTTCTGTTTTCAATTCATGCTACATCAAATACTTCTTCCCCTTTCATTTTTTTAGGTGACACATTTTAGATCCTTAACCTACAAAAGTGCGAGCATGCAAGTCAGAAATTATCTATCAGCAAACTCTAAAGGAAATAGAACAATTTGGGGAATTTATAGTGACAGTGACCTGATGACTACCGAATTCCAACTTTGCTGGACAAGAACATATACCATATGTTACAATAAGAAAATAAAACTCAACTTTCACACAAAAGGCTCAAATGATTAAAAAACACCCAAAGCAAAAAAAAGGTGAGTTATGGTTACAGTAGGAGTATTTCAGAATTACACACAGAAAAACATATTCTTGCTTTTATTTGTGGTGGAACAGAATACAATAACCTTCAGCCCAAACTACTCAAGGCTGGCAGTATTACCTTTTTCTTCATGCTGCAAGACTTCAGGAAATGGAACGGGGACAGGAAGGGTTAGAACTTAAATTTTCTATTTAAGGCCATTAATTCAGCAACATATTTAAAAACGTCCTCAACTTTAAGCATGAAGAGTTGCATCGACTTCAGTAAGATTATTCACATATAGTTAAGTCAGGCAAGTGCTTAAATGGCTTGTTGAATCAAGCCATTAAATGAGAGCTGCGTTATTATACAGATTTATTTTAATGGCTGGCAGAGCTCATTACATGAGCCTATTTTATTCTTCCAAGGGCTAACAGCTGTTTTGTCATTAACTTTTCTGAAGGTGTAACCTGTATGCCTCCTACACTTTACTGTAGCCACAGAAACATAAAATTTTCTAAGAAAAACTGTATGCAACATCTATTATATATAGTGGCTTAGCTCTCCCTTAAATAGTAACAGAAAAGAACAGTACAAAACAATAGTTTCACTTTTTTAACACACAAGAGCATCTTATTGAAAAACTAAAATAAAAAAGTCTCACCACAATATAAATCCCCAAAAATAATAATGAAATGGGAAGAAAAAGAGGAGTTAGCAAAACATCCTGCAGACTTGAAAGTCTCTTATTACCGCATTAAAAAAGCTTTTCTGGTGAACCACAATGCTTTGTTTCTTTGTTTACAAACCCACTAGACAGCAAACAATGGTGTCCACATCCACAACCTATGTTGGGATTAAAAGGTAAAAACATAACCTGCCCCATCTGCAGTCCAAAAAAAAAGGAACCCAAAAGGGCAGCCAGTGAGCATAGGAACTGGTGAGGACAGGGTTTCCCTGCATAAAGGGGAGTAGGGGTTACAAAAGCAGAATTCAAGTTGGAACCACGTCGAAAAGTTCTATCTCGGAGACCTGCAAGACATGAACTACTGAAGAAACAGCCAAAAGGTCCCAATGAAAAGCTGTGACAAGCTGTAATGTGCCATTTTAATTACAAGAAAGAGGGGAAATGGTTGGGGGTGGTTGCATTTTGTGTTTTTGTTGTTGTTTGTTTTGGGGTTGGATTTTTTTTTTTTGCTCATCAATATGATGAGCTTTCAACGTCCCAAACCACATTCAGGTAGTTTCCAAGTCTGCTTTTTTTTGTGTGGAATCTACTGATCCAGACCAAAAAACCAAACAAACAGAACAGAGATGCACAGTTCTTAAGTCCTGGAGCTTTTAACACCGCCTGAAATAATCGCTGGCCTGGGGTATCCAGAGATGCCTGCAAGATGGTGTTCATAGCAGCCTTGCAAGCAGATTGGCTCACATCTGCTATGTGCTGCCAATGTTCTGCCCATCACCTTCATCATTAGGACCTGAAACAATAAAAGTAGTTCTTGGTCATTAGAAATATCTTTTGTTTCTTGCCTTGCAGTAAGAGACCCATCCCAAGCAACCTACAGAAGTCTCAGATTCAGGTGTTCAACGAGAGATGAGAACTGCAGAATTCCTCCTCCCCTGCCTTGCATATTCCTTCTCCAGACTAAGATCTGTCTACTGTAGAATTTTATGTTCTTGACTAATCTGGTTCAGGGATCCCAGCAGCATCCCAAAGCCTAAAAGCTCCGTTTCCAACCTCTTCAATCTTCCCACTGCTTTTGTTCATATTCATTCCTCTTTTTTTCCCCCTTCTGTCAATCAGAATGAAGGACTGTCAAAGGCTGGATGTTCTCAGCCAGAAGAAAGCAAAGCACTGATGACTTCCAAGTTGAGAGTACAAAAGGAACCCTTCCTCAAACTGAAGACAAGTATTTTCCCTAAATTATGGTCTCCTCATGCACAATAAAAAACATTACACTCCTTCCATGCCCCTTTGTAAAACTTCTGCTTTCCAAACAGCTCTCTACTGAAAGGTCAGTCTGGATGCTGTCTACTGATCCTGAGTCATCTCAGGTTTTATGTGCAACTCTTGATGAAGATGATGAAGGCAAAAATGAAACTCAGAACCACCCTTAGAAATCCTGTAAATGATAAAAAGCACAGAAAACCTCTGCTAAACTGTGGCATGTAACTCAGAGGCAGCACAGGGGCCTTTTACCAGTTTGGAAAAGAAGCAAGAAGTAGTTGCATTCAAAAAGGCAATCCAACAGTCCTACTCCACAGACATCCACAAAGAGCAGAGTCTGCCTTAAGAAATGACACACGAAAATGCATGGAAAACAGGAAGCACCATTGTCTTTCTTACTTACCACTTCCAACTGATCCTGAAGGTGCAATGACATCATCGTCACTGTCTTCCTCATTCGACTGCGTTACCTCTGGCTCAGGTGCTACATTCTTGACTTCTTGCTCTTGTTCCACTCTACTCCGCAAGGCCAAGATCCGATGGTGCAATGCAGCATACAACTGCCCTGTATCTTTAGAGCTTGCCTGCATTTTTTAATAGTCAGAAATAAGAAAAAGGTGCATGGAATTATAACACAATAAAACACTGCTGACATAATACACACCAGTCATGCCAAATGTCACAATATACTTTTCAGTTTTCTCATTAAGTGTTTTTCAAACCAGTCAGAATGGGCTGTGGTACACACAGCAGGACATTAGATATACTGAACTCTGGTGGTGAGAGTATATTCCTCTGCTTAGCTCCAACTTTCTCTGGCTAACATACCCAGTAATAGCTGATTTCATATAACCTTCTTCACACAGAAATCACAGAGCTTTCCTGACACCTCCCAAAAGCTCATATTAAAAAGATTTTCAATTAAAATCTTGCAGATTTTTGCTGGCCTGTCAATCATTCAACTTCACACGTTAGTTAATCGTAATCAAGCCAATTGTTTCATGAGGCACTGATAAAAAATTTCAATATAAGATACAATGAGAAAACTGAATAGACAGTCAGGCAGGCAATTATTCCAGTTTTTTTTGAACAGTCTGTTTCAGAGGGAAGCATTTCTGACAACCTGTTGAAGAATATATGTTTTTAACTCTCAGAGGTTAATGGGCACTTTATGCCTTCAAACCAACCAATTATTAGGATGATCAAACAAAATATTTAATGGACACAATTTTAAAGGAAACTCCCTTCAAATACTACAAAATTCTGTCTTCACTATGTCAGTTAAGTCCTCATATTAACTATTATCCTTACTCCATGATAACTGTAAGGTAACAATCCCACTTGTCAGATTCTTTCGTAAAAAATAGTTTCCATCAGCCCCATCTGACACTTGAATCTGTCACCTCTGTATCTGCAAAATTCCCCTGCAATGAGCTGTAATGAAAAAATAATTCCAAACAAGATACTTTTTATCAATACTAAAATCAAGAGTGAATAACCTGATGACAGATTAATAACTAAAACTTTCAAATCTAGGGAAATACTGAGAAAAACTTATCCATTAATTTCACTTCTTTTTCTTCATCAATGCATATTTGGTATCATTAAGTTCCAGTCTGGGACTCCAGATCCCAGCCCTACAAACCTAGTGTCTCAGGGAAAGCTGATCATTTGTTGATGCTCTCAATTTCTGATCCCTAGGAACACTAATTCTTTTGCAACATCTTGTTTAGAATCAGTGTAAATCAAAAGAATGTGTTTGGACCTCTCCAAATCTGTAAGTGCTTTAGCAGACATTAGGGAATGACCTTTCTTCCTTGCTGACTGTATGATGAGATGCCAAGTGTTTTAGTAATTCTGATTGGAATTGCTGTTCCCCATTTAGCAAGCACAGAAATCACTTTCACTATGCTGTTACTGCTTTGAATACTCTGTATCAAAAGAAAATCGAAGTTAAAATGTGTACCCTTTAAGTACTAATATATAACGTTCTTGACAGAGTTTTAGTGTCTCTCTTTCAGTGGGCACCTATCCATCCTCCTGCACTGTAGACAGTGACAGCTTTCCTGTGCTGAAAATTCCAGTAGATATAATTTTGGTTAAACTACTGCGCGAAATCTATGAAATAATGTCCATTTTTCTTGATATCAGAAAACAATCTGCATTAAACACAACAGAAGTATGTGTGGAACAGATCACATGACTCCATGGGCAATGCTTTGGACAACCTGGCTTCCTAGGGCAGCCTTTGATGTGGGGTTTGTTCACAACCAGCAAGACTTTTTAGACAAGCACATCTGCTAAGCGCCTTGTCTTTGGGGCAGGGGTGATGTTAAGACAGTATAGGGTGCAAAGAAAAATGGGAATGCTACCTCAACTACAGTTTAAGCAAGCACCAACTTTAGTAGGAAGGTTAAGACGTAAACAAGAAACAGTACTCACTGATATAAGAAAAACTTTAACTCCCTGGTCCTCTGTATCCATGGCGGTGATCCGGATACTCTTCTCACTGGCTTTATCAATCTGCATCTGAGCCCAGAGCTTGGTATTTAAGATTAACCTGAGACTCCCCTGAGTCCTCATCACTAAAGCCAAGTTACAAGATCAGTTAGGTGGAAAAAGACACGTAAGGAAGCTCAAAACAGTCAAGACACTTTTTATTGTGTAAAGGTTTCAGTCTTTTCACAAATAAGTCCTTTTGGGCTTCTGTCACAACTGCAAATGAGAAGAATGTAGGCTTGTGCTAGTTTTGGCTGGGGTAAAGTTAACTTTCTTCCGAGTCACCGGTATGGACCTGTGTTTTGGGTTTGTGCTGAATTACAGTTGATAATATGGAGATGACTTTGTTATTGCTGAGCAGCGCTTGCACAGAGCCAAGGCCTTTTCTGCTTTTTGTACTACTACACTGGTGAGGAGGCTGGGAGTACACGTGGGAGGCTGGGAGGAGACACAACTGGGACAGGTGACCCAAACTGACCAAAGGGATATTCCAGACCATATAAAACCGTGCTCAGGATATAAAGCAAGGGGAACAGGAGGAAGGGAGGATGTTTGGAGTGATGGCGTTTGTCCTCCCAAGTCACCATTACGTGTGATGGGGCCCTGCTGCCCGGGAGATGGATAAACACCTGCTTGCCCGTGGGAAGCAGTGAATTAATTTCTTGTTTTGCTGTGTTTGCATGCACCGCTTTATTGAACTGTCTTTATCTTAAGCCATGAGTTTTCTAACTTCTATACCCTTCCAATTTTCTCCCTGATCCTGCTGGAGGGGGAGTGAGCAAGCAGCTGCAAGGGTCTTGGCTGCTGGCTGGGCTTAAACTGCAACAAGGCTATTAAAGATTACGAGTCATATCTAAAGCTATTTAGTCTGAAGCCTTACATGTTAATACATCAAAGTTTGCAGCTGCATCTGTGCTGATAATCTCAAGCTAATGCACATTCCTGCCAGCCTGAACAATCGTGCACTATTCAAACAGACTCCCCCACCACAAGCAACCCATCCAAAACAGCCAGATCTGAATGATGTTACCATAAATTTCTAGTCAAATATTCTAGTTACTAAACATAGCTTGTTTTTATGGGGGGAAAAAGTAACTGGAACATTTGCCGCAATAGAAGGGTATGAAGATACTCTCTTTGGAGGCAATGCTCACTAACTGAAGCAAAAGAAAAGGTCCAAACCGCTTCTGAGTTGCTGCAGCTAAGACCAACTAAAGTGAAAGTTGCTGTGTGTCAAGGAAGAACCCTATGAAAATAGCATGACTGTCATGCAGTATCTCATTTCCCCTGGTTCCTCTTACCCAGTCGAGACTGTAATGTTCCATCATCTGTTGAGGCCATATCATTGAGTCTCAGGAGCCCTCGACCTCTTTCCACCCAAGACTGAGAGCTTTTATCAAATACAAACAGCTTGCACTGAATCTGTAACAGAAAATATCTCTGTGGCATAGTGGTTGATTGAAGTAATCATATATTTCTTAGTCACCTACAGTTGGTTAAAAAAATATTCAGATTTCATACTGGAATTTTTAATTGTTTATAGCTGTGGAAGCGAAAACAGTCATCCTCTCTTTTGCAATAAATTTCTCAAAATATGCTGTCTGTGTTAATAAGGTTTTATTAACAGAAGCTATATATTCTTAAAGAATAAAAGGGTTCAAGATCAAAACAAGAAGCAATTTTCAGGTAAGATTTAAGCCTTCACAGAAGAAATTTAAAGTCATAAGAGACTGCCTTATATCAGTCAATTCTTTTAAAAGCCTTAGGTACACATTGTACCACTGAAGATGGTATTTGTTGCTGGGAAGACCCAGCAAATATAATGAAAGCAAAGCAAAATTCTTCCTATATTAAGGAAGCAAAGGATGAACAAACATGCTGGCTGATTATCAATTCATAAAGCCTGAACCACACAAAGTCATTAATAAGTGAAGTATTTTTACTGCCTCCCTGCAGGGTTCATTAGTTATAAAATTCAAAAGGTGTATGTATTTTTTCTAACGGTAGGCATGCCCCTTCTTGACATACAAGCTCTCTTCTTCTTCCATGCCAAACATCTCTACTCTATATCCCCCTCACTAATCCAACTTCACTGTTACTGCTGAGGTTTTATACCTCAAACCATCACCCCTGAAGTTCCCCACAGATGAGCATGCACTAAGTGGAAAAGATACTTCCATTTTCATTCCCTCCATTTCTCATTTTCTTCACCCCAAAACATCTAGCTCTGTATATTCCATTTCTGCAACATTAACATAATTTTGTCTGTACAAGTCCCATTTGGAATGCTAATGCATTACATTTCACAGGAAAAAAAGAATAAAAGTTAGGCAAGAGGTCTGTTAAGTTACAACATATTCATGCAAGTCAGTCCTCTATTAAGTATACAACTGCCAAAAGCTGTGGTTTTCCTAAGTGAAACAGGATTCTTATCTCTTTGGTGTCTAGTTCAATTATGTGAAGCATCCAGACATTTCTGAATTACACAGAAACAGAGAAGTACCAGAAGAACCATTTAAAGACCATTTATGTCTGGTAAAAAAAGTCCAAGAAGATAAACATTATAGAGTATCATTTTGTAAGTTAATACAAGTGTAACTGATAGGCATTTAGATACTGACAGTGCAACTGTTTGGTGTCAGAATAGAGCATCATGTCTGTAAGAACAAAAGAGCTATCCTTGAAAAAAACATAGTTCAAATGCTGATAAACAAAATATCTCAAGGAAAAAACCAAACTATAATTGGCGGAAAAAGAGAGAAGAGAAAAAAATACATATACCACTTCATTTTATATGAAAACCCTGCACGTTTTTCTTAAGGATATATTGGAGTAAGTATATTTATGTTAATGAATAACTACAATGTTAAATATACCATTATTAAAATCGGGAATCTAAGTCATGACCAAATATCCTTCTACAACATCACTAACTCAATTAAGTATCTCAAGCCAAATTCCTGAGTGACTGTGATATAGTTTCTGCTTTGAAAGAAACCAGACTGCTGGCATAATAGCCCATTCCAAGTTTTAGAAAATCTTCAGTAGTGCAACAATTAAAAGAACTTAAAAATATTAGGTTCATTTAAATTTTCTTCAAATAATTGTCTCATGAAAAATAGAAGCTTCTATGTGATGGATTCAGAAAAGTATGCTTAAGATACACCTGGATGGCTTATACACTAAAACTTTTTCAGAAAGAGGAAATTAAAAAACAATGGGTAACAAGTTAATAAATATGGATCTGATATAAATATTTAAAGTTTGCACAAGAAAATACATTACAGATATAGAGGTAGGCTGAGTTGTAGGGAATCAGATGGTGTGCATTCACTGGACATCCATATGAATCCCCACAAACTCAAAGCTCCTCTACTCTATCCGTTTCTTACCTGTAACACGTTACTTTCAGCTTCCTCCCCAGTAATCACTTCTACCTTCGCTAATAAACACTTCCTTGCTGTTGCTTTAGTATAGGCTGCTGCAGACTCTGCCAGTGATTCTGAAATATTATTAGCTGAACAACATTTGAGAGTCTGAGAATGATTAGCATATAATTTTATAAGATGTACAAAGGTCTCACACAAGTACACCAGAATTCTGAGACCTTTTGAAAAGTATAGAAGACAGACCTTAATAGAACACATAAAAAAGGATTGAAACTTTAAGCAGAAGCTTGTCTTTTAATACTTGTTTTACAAGCACAGGGGACAAAAGAGAGAAGTTATCAAAAAGTTTTTGTCCCTACACACAATAGTTCACAACCTTTGCATGGACATCTGCTTATCTGTAGATGCTCCAGCAGTACCGATACTCTTGCCAGCCATACAGCTGTGCCTACACATGGACAGCACAATTAATTTTCCACTTTCATTTGGGCTTGCAAGCAGTTTGCTGAATGTAACCCATAGTTCTCCAAATTTCCATAATATCTTGACAATTTGAAGACGTAGAATCCAGCAAACAGTTCTGAGTTCAAGCAACATGTGGTGCACCCACTCAATGCAATACACATTTGACTCAGAAATTCAGTCACTTGAAATAAAACAGAATTGTTAAAAAAAAGTTTGCCACTTTTCTCCTACTACCAGTTCTGTTAATTCCCTCTACCTTTATTCTGCTGAAGATACTCCCAGTACCACAGAATGACAATGAAAAAGACAGTGCAGCCTGTACATGTTTAATATTAGAGGATCTACAGCATCCAGCAACTTCCACATCCAGCCTGTATCTTTGGTTACAGGAGACAGTAAAGGTAACATAAAAATCTTATGTTTTTGAAAAGTAACAGGATATTGAAAAATACAGTAATTTAAAAAAGGATTAACTACCATTCCTAATATAATTTTTTTTTTTTCACCTTTCTCTGGCGTGGCCTCCTGAGAAGATGATTCAGACCCAGACTCTGTAGCAGCATTCTCCTTATTACTCTCTGTACTACCTTCATTTGATTTTGGTGGACTCTATCACAGAAATAAGAGGAGGTAAACAGAAGAGAGAAAACAAACACTAATTCTGCTGAACAGGACTAGTGACCAGGTACTGAGGGCAGTTCCAGTATTTATAAACTATATGGCAAAAAAAGAATCTCATGGACAACACGCTTTCACAGTTAAAGCTATCCTACTAGCCAGACAAGGAACTGAATGGAGCATGACCTGAAAACCAGTTCAAGTAATTTTCCCTTGAACTCATACCAAATTTCAATCCTTATTTTGAAGCTTTTTGACTTGCTTTGTTCACCAAAGCAAGTAAATTTCAGCTACAGCTACCCATGCCATAGTTCACTGAACTCCTGCTTGGTAGTTGGACATGTCTGAACACTCAGCATTAAATGTTCCCATTTTGTTCCAGCACAGGAATACAAACAACAGCAGGAAACAGTGAGGTACTAGAAGTTATTCCTTAGGTTGGTACATCATAAACAACATTTCTGGAATCACATCTCAGTCCTGAGGCAGCTGCTTTACTGCTGGGCTTGAAATCCCATCCTGGGGGGAGTCACATAACTGAACTGCTCTCAATTTTGAGGACAAACACAAAATATCCTCTAATACTCTGATAGCCATTTAAAGCAACAAGCTGTGCCATAAAATGCTTGGGCAGAAGAACCACATGCTCTACAGAGAGGGCACTGAATCTCCTTACATTGAAAGATTTTGGCAGGGAAAACCTGGAGAGTATTGCTGGGCAGACAATAGCTCATAATTAACTTCCCATGCTGCACTCAAAGTAAGTTACCTTCAAGAGAAACCACTGAAAAAAAAACCCTACTCAAGTGACAAGTATAATTAAAGGCTCTCAAAATTCCCGAGTGAGAATCCATAACAAACTGCTCACAAAATTACAACATATACATAGTGGATACTCACTAGGACTCGCTCACTCATGTTCTGTCCAAAAACAAACTTGTTGCTAGATGGATCTGCGTTGTTTGTAGAGTTCTCTACACTGAAAAAAACCCAAGAAATAAACCAAATTTTACAAAACAGAAAATAATATCTCTTTTATTTTCTACTAATAAAATTCCTCAGAAAGTGAGTGATTGTCACTGGCTTTAAAAAAGTAAGCACTGGTTGACACAAACATAGGTAAAAATTAATTCAGCTTAACATGAGAGCACATTCTAGTTTTACAGAATGAGAATTCTCTGAATGACAACAAATGATTTTGTCTCTGTAAAAATCTTCCCCTTCAGATAACTAATAACATACAAAGCAATGCCGAATGCTAAGTGAGGGCTTTTTGTCTTATCATATAACACACTTTTTTTTAAACAGTATTCTACATGCACAGACTTGAACTATTATATATTTTTAGGTCAATTCTCTCAAAAAGGGAAAGAACTGAAAACAAAAGCACTTCCAATATTGTAACTGAAGCAAAGGTAGCAGGGATATGTAATGCCTTTTATCAGACTAGCTGCAATACCACAGCCTCTCCAAGAAGTTTCACAAACAAGTATCAGTCTTCCTTACAAAATAAGCATCCTCCTCCCATTAGTATCTTTATTAACAGATTTTAAATCCTATTTAGGAAGGGCAATAGTTTTATTCTTTCACAGACTCAAAAGACTTAACAAGTCATTTGTTAAGTCCCTTCCCATCAGGCACACCTTTCTAAGACACCAGCTTGCTCACAAAGTGAACATACAAAAGGCAGACCATTCTGAATCAAGCCTACATGCATTTCACCAAGTTTGGAAAATGGGGACTCACATCTACATGATTCAAGTGAAACCAAACAAACCTTTACACTGTACATGTAGAGTTGCTACTTCTGAATAAGGAGATTCCTAGAACAGAGGAGATCCTCAGTGGAAGACAGCTTTACCTACTAAGGGAATTAAATACCACAGTTCTGAGCTCCAAATGTTGACAGGGAACTCAGTGTGGCCTACCAGTATCTGCCATGCAACCTAGCACATTTACAGTTTTTAAAGAACTGACAGTGCTACACAAAGGGAGGAGTTTCCTTTTACAAGCTGATTGCCATAATGCTTTGCCATCTCAGCTGAAAATCAGAGCCAACTCCCCTTAGAGACACTATTTTTTTAAGACAAGTCCAAAACTAGGTTTCTGGAAATTGACTCACCATGAATAAATCCTCTCAAAGTAAACACTCAAATGAAATGACAGTAGATGTCATATGAGTTGAAAAATACGAAAAAAATATTTCAGTATTTGAAGGTCACATATTAGTAGTTATTGTCTGCCAAATCTAATTGAACAAATCTGACTGTGTCTCTTGGAAAGACATTGATCTGGCATCAAGAGGGCAAAGGTGTTCTCTACCTCTCCGGTGCATCATCTGAAAAGTTCAGCACCAAAAGTTCATTGGACTGCAAAACTGCCTACTGCCTACTTCGTGGTGAACAACAGGATCTTAAAAATGCCAAATACAAGGACCAAGCAAGAATGTTTTGGTGCTTTTCCTACAATTATTTCATGGCCTCAAACAATCTGAACTTCAGCTTACTCCAGGAGCAGAGATGTTGCTCTACATCATCACTCTTGGTGGGATTTCCCCTCACGCTTTTCCAGTTATTAACCTGAATTCACAGCTCTGTATCTTCTGTTTTCTACTCATTCTGTACACTACTTCATTTTTTTGACCACTACTAAGCTAGCATTTTCAGAGAGCTGTATCACTACCTTAGCCTCAAGTGAAGGCTGTCAGCTCAGAGCTCATCACTACGTAACACAGGATTAGCGGTTTTCTCCTGGCTGCCTCACTTTACCTATACATCACATTTCTTCTGATGTTATTACCTCATCAGAAGTTCTCTCAAAATCCTCCCACAGTTAGGCTCCTACTTATTCATACAGGCCCTCTACATTACTCTGAAAAGCTTACTATCATGAAAAAAATGTAACTATTCTTTCTTTTATCCGTATCATATATGAAACATATTGAACAACACAAATACAGTGCAGATCTTCACAGGATTCTACTGGTAGCTCCAATTTAGTCCATCACTGTTTCTAATCATTCATGAGAAGACTTCTCATCTCATGCTTGTTGGTTTTCTGAAGAGGCTTTGGTGAGGATGTGGTCAAATAAATAGTATCAAATGCATCTCCCTTGACCAGATGATTGAGGATTCCCCCAGATCTGAAGATTGCCATCTCACTCTTCAGAAGCCTGGGTGCCCACTGAGCCAGTCTAAGCCCTGCATCCAATAAAGAGCAGAATCATAAAGAATTTTTAATAAAGAGTAAGGAGAACTGTTCTACTGGTTTCCCTGTAGTCTCACCTGGAACTGATGTATTGTAGAAAATAGTTTGTTGCAGAAGGTATATCTGATGTCAGAAGGCCAGGATTCTGCACATCAGCAGTTTCATCGCTTTCATCTCCTAGCTAGAAAAAGAACAAGTATATATCAATAGTTTTAATTACTGACCACAAATTTTTCAACTCATTCTTTCCAAAGACAAAGTTCCATCCACAAATGCTTTCCACAATAAAACAAGGTACGTCTATGTCCCAATATTACACTTTCTTTTATTATGCTAGGAAACCTGTGCAAGCCTGCCTTCAACAGGAGGTACTAACAATCCAACTCGTTATTCTATGCACAAGTTTGAGCCCAGGCTGCCCCATTTTTCCATCTTTTCTGTGAAGTCTTGGTTGCATGGGAGCATCTTAGGACCACATTTCAACTTAATTCTAACCCAAAAGGTAGGAGAAAACACTATATTGTACTGAGCTTTAGCCGTTACTTATGATTGCAATAGATGCACTTATTTTTGAAAAAGCTTCTTATGCTACTTAACAGAATTCGTTTATTATATGTCCAGGAGACTAATTTTATTAAACAGTCAACTCTACTGTGTTCACAGCTTTTAACTTTACATAGATACATGGAGGTTTTAACCTTTTCATATAGTAGCTTCACAGTACTTCATAAAATCTTAGTCAAGAGAACAAACACGTGTTTACCTTAACTCTATCTCTTAAGTTTTGCCCAAATACAAATGCTTGCTGTGCATTTAGTTCAGCCTTCTCACAGCTGTCATCATCTGAAGTATTGTTGGACTCCTTTTTCTGACATTCTGCTGCCTAAAGAAATGGAAAAACGTAGCCTAAGAAGTTGAGTTTCTTTAAATAAAAACAACTTACAACAAGGTGAGTCGCACACTAATTTGCAATGACAAGCCAATAACACTTCCAGATCTACAAGGCACGTTTTGCATTTAAATAATACCTCAGTTGTTGTTTAAGTGTTTTTCTTAGCAAATCACAGAATAGTTAAGGTTCAACGGAATTTCTAACAATCATTTGGTCCAAACTGTGTTCAAAGCAGCATCAACTTCAAACTTATATTAAGCTGCCCAAGATCTCATATCAAGTTTCAAAAAATCCACGTGTGACAGTTTTACATTTTGGTAGTCTGCTTCAGTGTTCAACTACACTAAGTATGACAGTTCTGTTCTAAAACCCATCTGGAATCCCCTTCACATCACACCTGCAGCTTCTCATCTGTTTGACAGACACTTCCTAATTTCATTCTTATCTTGCCACCGCCTACCACTTGAGAGCTGAGGGGAACAATCCAATTCCCCTGCCCTAGTCCAAGCAGAACATACTCGGCTTTTTCATTCTCTCATCGCACATCCTGGGCTCCAGCCACTAGCCCCCTTGGTGATTTTTAAGTGTCTTTCATGTACTGTCAAGTCCCAAACTACATATGGTATTTCTGATGCCATCCACCAGTGGCACAAAAAGAGAAAGATCACTTTCCTGAACTTAATGGCTGCAGTTTTAGTAAAGCAGCCCATAAGTTCCCTTAATCAATAAAAGGATACACTACTTATTCATGTTCAACCTATTGTTCATCACTGCTGCACAGCACCTGAAGGTTCCTAAACTTTTTGTTCTGCTATGGACTTTCTACTCTGCACCTCTGCCACCTGCTTTCCACAAGTGGCTTCATGACTTCTTCCTGCACCTGCTGTGGTGACACTTCTCCTGATTATTCCCATACTATAGTTCTTGTTCCACTGTACTCAAAGCCTTGCACTTACAAACCCTTAGGAGCAGTGCTGGAAAGCAATTGCAACCTGCATGGGAATCACTCCCTCCCGCTTCTGTCCTAACTTCCTACCCCATAGTTTTTGACACTGATGGGAAGACCCAATGCTATGCACACACAAAGCCTCAGAAGTGACCCACATACAGAAGTTGCCCCTCAGCAAAGCACACTTCCATCAGCATCAACAGCACCATAAGCAGAAAAAAACCCCCAAAACCACAAGAAGTCTGAGCATATTCTGAAGAAAACGATGCAGTTACTATGGGAAGAGCATTAGGGGGTACCACCTGCTCCACTGGAGACAACGCTCAGGGGGAAGATGCCTTTCTAGGGAACCTAGTCTTTATGGCTGGCCAATGTGAAGTTTTCCCTTTTCTTTCCCTTTTTGATTTCCTTTCTTCCAACATAAAATAACTGTCACCCTTAGAAGCAATATTAACAGCTATAGATCTGCTAATAAATTCTGTATGTGAGAACTTGTCTCAACACTTTCCATGCAGTATCAGGATCTCCAAGACTTGCCTGCACAGCTGCTTTCTAGCCAGTCCCTCTTCAGTCCTTGTGACACATGGGTTCTCTCACCCTAGGTACAGAATTTTGCATTTGCTGACCATCAGCTAGTTTTTCTCAGCTCATTTTTCTAACCTGCCGAGATCCTGCTGAACAGCCCCTACCTTCCAACATAGCGACCATTTCCCATTCCCACAGTGTTCTGGTATCCACAAACTTAACAAGATTTATTTCACCTTGCCAGGTTGTTCGTGTAAATGTTGAACAGTGCTAAGGAGTGCCTCTAGTGACTGACACTTGTCAGACTTCCAACCACAGGCTGCTACCCTCAAAGCTCACTGCTTTAGCCAATTTTTCACCCACTTTAAATTCCACCCAACCAGTGCACCTCTCTCCATTTTGGCTATAACAGTGATACTTCAGACCATACAAAGATCTTGCTTAAAGTCAAAATCAACAAGTAGGGCTCTCTGCAAAGCAAATAATCTCAGAGGGTAAAAAACCCATCAGGCTGGTCTCTGCTTTATCTATGCTGGCTGTTCTCAATCCCTTAAAGGTGCCTCATATCCTAGGACTCCTTCACCACAAAGGGAGAGGAAGGAGCTGAGCAATTTCTACTTTCCTGGAACCTCTTTCTTGCTTGTTCTTGGAAACATGTGCCATGTTTTCTTCTTCCCCAGTAACTGGGACCCTCCACAGTACCACAACTCTCTGAGGACAGGTAGTGGTCTCACACTAGCATCCCCCAGCTCCCTGTCCTGAGTTCATTTTCTTCCCAGTACAACACTGGTACACTGTATTTTGGATCCAGGATGAGAATAATCTTGATCGTACGCTGATATTTTGGTTGTGGCTCAGTTGCCAAGGACTTTTCAGTGTCTCATGCACTGAGCTTGAGACACTCAAGCTGAGGAGCTGCACAAGAAGCCAGGACAGCTGACCCAAACTGGCCAGAGGGATATTCCATACCACAGAACATCCTGCCCAGTGTGTAAGCTGGGGGAGCTGCCTGGGAGGGGCGATTGCTGCTGGGAGACAGGCTGGGCACAGATCAGTGGGTGCTGAGCAACTGTATTGGGCATCACTTCTTTTCTTTGTGTATTATTTATCTCTTTCTCTCTCTCCCCTTTTCATTACAATTATTATTATTATTATTGTACTTTACTCTGTTTCAACAGTTAAATAACTATTCTTATCTCAATCCACTAGCTTTACTTTTTTCCTGATTCTTCTCCCCATCCCACCTGAGTAGAGGGAGTGAACAAGTGGCTCCATGGTACTTAGCTGCCAGCTGAGGTTAGACCATGGCTCTCCCTCCACACCCATGGATACATCCTGTCTGGTCCCATGGACTTGTATATGTCAAACTGTCTAAAACAGTCCTTAAGCAAATTTATTGTAATAATTCACTCCCTCAAACTTACCCTAAAGAAAGGGACTTGGTAGACCTGACAGCAGACCTCTTCAGCAGAAAACAAGACAAAGGCATTGAGTACCTCAGATTTTTTTCATATCCTTCATCACTAGGTTCCCTTCAACATTTTGCAGAAGGCCTACAATTTTCCTTCATTTTACCTTTGCTGACAACACCAGTAGAAGCCTTGCTTGCAGCCCTTTCATTCCCTGTCATTTCCAACTCCAGCTAAGTCAAGGCCTTCCCAGTTCTCTGACACATCCAGGCAATCCTTCTGTATACTTCTCGGGTGTCTTGACTGCTTTCACGAGTTATACGCACATTCTCTTTCTGGGTTTAAGGAGCTCCCAGCCCATATGTGCTGGCCTCCTGCCACACTTGCACAATTTCATGCACTTTGGGATAAGTTATTCATTCTCTAAGGTCCGTGGAGGTAACGAGCTCTCATGAGCCCTGCTGTCCTTCAGAATCCTACCAACCAGCTTGATGAACAAGCTGAAGTCTTCTCTCCTGAAGTCTGGATCTTTATTCTGCTACTTATCTTCCCCAGTTCCCTCAGGATCTCAAACTCCATCTCATTGATGCGGCAATGACAGCTGCTCTTAACCTTTATATTTCTAGCCAGCTCTTTGCTGTGAATACCAGGTACAGCTAAATACTTCCCATGTCAACTTACCCAGCATATGCAAATACTCTCATCAGCTTATTCCTAAAATCTCCAGGAGTATTCTGGAGTATTTCTACCAGGACATGTTACCATTTTATCAGGTGTCCAAGTACTAAAGTTCTCCTTTAGAACCAAGGCCTGTAACTGTGAAGCTTCTAGTTCTTCAAGGGCTTTAGTTACTTTCTCTACTTGATCAGTCAGAGTCTGGTGAAGGTTCACTTTAATCTTCCTCTTGTCGGCTCCCCCTCTGATCTTAATCTATAAAGCCTTGACCAATTCAGTGCCTTCCCAAAACAAAGCCTCTGCATTCAAACACCTTCTTTTAGCATAGCAGAACCCATCCTTGTATCTTTCCTGCTTTATTTCCTAAAAAGCCCTTATGTATCTAATGCAGTACTGCAGCTGTCCAAGTGAACCTCCTGTATCCATGATCCCAATGAGGTCACAGAACCACCACTGAACACAGATCTCCAATTCCTTCTGTTAGTTTCTCATGCAGGGTGTTGTTGCCTCCACGTGCCAGCTATGGCACTTCCTGCACGTATCACATAGGTCAAAAAAAGCAATAGGAAAACAACACTAATTAGGTCCAAGAGTTTTGCAAATCCCATTTGATGTTTAAGAGACAACCTTTGCATAATCTAGCTGTATCATTTGCTTTCAGATTCTAATTCTGGTATTTCAAAGACATCCTTTTTCTGCTTGCAATTAGAAATGGGCCAGTGTTGATCACTGGGAGTAGTCCTTCACTGCTGAATGATACATAGGGTAAAGGAGCATTCTGTTGAACACAAGGTAAAATCATTAGCCTAGGACTTCCTTAACATGTCCTCTTCCTTCTGGATAAGGATCAGCATCTCCCTGCTACCAAAAAGGCTGAGGGCTATCAAGTGTCCTTGCACATCTGATGACTTTCAGCCACCAGACTCTCCTACCAGTCAAGAGAGGTTGGATCAAAGGCTGTAACTTGCACCCATCTGAGGACAATGTTGCTTAGGCCTCCTATAGTCTCCTAGGGATTTTCAAGACAGAGACCAGATAGGCAGAAGTTGCCACAGAGCTGCTCAGGGTATGACAACCACCAGACTGAGAACATTCCCACTCTACTACCTTGTATAAGAACAAGACAGAGCCATCAAAGAAAAATCTTTTCTGCCAGTAAAATAAGACCATGACTCACATCTGCTCTAACAAAGGCAGAGCATGCTCATGTAATGCTGCAAATACCATATATTTGTCCTCACAAGGAAGCTCTCTCTCTGTGGTACATCAAATCTATGCCACAGATCTGCACATACAATTACCAATATGAAACAATTCCAGAAGTAATCTTTCACTCTCATCAAGCCATCTAATATTCTGCAGAGACTCCAGCATTTAACACAACTACTGCACGAACTCAAATGACTTCTAGCTGTGCTACAAAGCTTCAGGCAGACGAAACTGACCACAAATGCCAAGACAATAGAATATCTCACCACAATCCTTGGTAAAACTGCAAATGTTCAGTTATGAAGCTTTATACCATTTATACTGAGCTTCCAGAAATCCTTAGCAACCAGATTTAAGAGCTTTCTTCTACCAGAAAACTTCCTCCAAGGTCAGTTGATTAAAAAACTTAAGAAGACTTTTGGATGTTAAAAGCAGATAGAAGGTGTCCCTAATGACACAGACAGCTGGGTTACAAGAATGTCCCACAGTTTTCATACTGGTACATACATTCAATTTATTTATCGCTACTTAGTTGTGGCAGTAGCCTGTCACTAAACCTTAAAAAGCCATTCACATTGCAAGTGTTTCTGCTGGCATATTCAGGATTAAGACTTGAATTTGAAGTAAACTGCTCCACACTCTTGTATTAGCAACATTATTTCTATGCTCAATATGGCAACAAAAAGCAAACAATTGCCTAATGAAAACCCACCCACACTCAAAATCCCCAAACATCCTCCTCATGCTATCAATCAAGACCTTCAGATGCTAATGGTTAGCTCAAAACCTGCAGGGAAGGAAAGGACTGGACACACTACACAGAACTGGAAGTAAATATTTCATTATCTTTCTTCCATGATAGCCAAAAAACAACTTCCAGTGCACTTAGATGCCTTTTGCTCTAGGTGAAGCTTTTCAGCCCCTCATTACCTGCATTGCCCACTTCCTGTAGGGAATTCATGTGCTGCCACTGGATTTTTACTCTGTTCAGAGAATATTTACATCTGTCACCTTGAGTCTCCTTCTCCAACTCACCTTGTCTTCAGAGTCTGAACTTTTCAGCGTTGCATCACTTGGTGATTCTGATGTGGCTGCAGAATCTGGAGGGATATTTACACCATTGGTGCCACTGCTGAGAACTGCAATACAGAAAGAAAAAAATTACATAAACTCTCTAGATATTTAGACTGTCATAAATGTTTTCTTATGCAAATTGCACACAGTTTTCTTGTTTAAGTCCATTAAACATTGCAATGTAAACTAAAAGTTCCCATAGTATTTTGCAAGAGACATGAGGACCATAATTCAGCAATTCTTAGCAGAATCCAAATTCCAAATGCAGAAAACCAAGTCAGCAAGTTAATCTATACAAATGTTGTAAGGACTTCAACAGATACAACTTCAAGCAACCATCCTGCTCCAATCTAATGCTGTTCACAGCCAGCAGGGCTTGTCTTCAGACTGATCTACCTGCTCACATACTGAACCCCCACTGAAAATTTGCACCCCAATACTAAGTTCTCTGTAGAGTCCAATCTGCGTCAGGAGGCACGTCAAGAAATCAACCTGGAAATGTTTGGTTCTATGCCAGATTCAGCATTAACTGAAGTTACTCCTGTTTCTGTTCAACTAAACTTCCACATAACAAATGGCACCAGGATGGGGGAACATGGGGTTTAGGAGACATGGACACTTTAAACAGTTTTTTTGCTTTAACTTCCAGACTTTAATCATGCCTATTTCCATCAGCTGTATCAAATTCCATAATTCCATAATACAATAAGCATTATATGAATGACCAAACTTAAGAATTAAAATTCTATATTCAGAATTAAAATTGTACTTCAAAGTCCCAACTCCAAATTGGTCCCCAAGCCCAGAGCCACCTCTCACTGATTTAGGTACTTCACTGTTGATCAATTACCAGTTATAGCTTATTACACCATGGTCAGTGCTGTCATTTGAGATTGCTATACCACATCCTTAGAAGTCTTTTTATTCCAAAACTCAAGCATGGGCTACACCCAAGTTAGAGGCCTGGCAACATCAGACAGTCATCCTACACAAGACCTGAAAGTTCCACTATATTATCCCTCATGTAATACAGATACACTTACCATTTAAGATGTATCTTTTCTGAAAGGAGAAAACTAGAAAAACCAAGGTGGGTGTTGAGTAACACCAAACCACCACACTAAACAAATTCAGTATTTTTGTTCTCTCTCCACTGTATTTAGAATGCAAAAGCATTATTTACCCATCTGTGAGAAAGCTTTCGGCTGCGGTGCCTGTAATACTGCTGGACGGAGCACACTTCGCTGCTGTTCCTTCGGTTTCTGGCTAGGGAGACCTGCAAGTTCAAAGTTTTTTCAAGAACTATAAAGGTTTAAAGTTGGAAAATCCAGCTTCATCTAATCTTCTCTAACTGCTTCCAACGGAACACACAATGACAAAACAGACACTAGAAAAGCTTCTACTCCCTTCTTTTCCATCCCTCACTCAGCCTCAAAAGAGAGTTAGCCCCAAATAGGGAAGACCACTTCCTAGCCTTAAAAGACACTTTAAAAATATATTGTCTACCTAATCCAGGAAAGCACAGAATGAAAGTTTACTACTGATCCAAAAATAAAAGCCAATATGTAAGAGAAATTAACAGTATACCAGTAATCCTATTTATACACTGACATTTTATTCAACTAAAGACACATTCCAAGTCTTCGCTTCTCCTTCCAATGAAGTAATTTCCAGATGTTGGTAAAAGATTTTTTTTTTTTAATTCATACAATCAAACGTATTGGTACTGTAATAGTTGTGTTGTGTCATTTAATAACCTTTTAGCTTTTTGAATTAACCTGGCCTCTTTGGTTTGTTATAGTAAGATGCACAGCATTACAACTCTAATTCTGCTACGATTCAAAAAGCTAATTGACCTTAAACAACCTAATAAAAAAAACCCCAAACATTACAACATCAACTCTAGAAGGTTATGGCAAGCCCAGAAGGTTCAGTTTTCTTCACTGAAAAAAGTCAAGATGAACTCTTGATCCAATAAAATACTGCAACAGAACTCACTCATAGCAATTAGTTCTATTTCAGGCCACCCATATTCAAAGGGCATGACACCAGAATATAAAGCTATCCTCAGTTCAAATGTTCATAAGCTCAAAAAAGCTTGTTCCTTTCTTAAATTTACCACTCTTTCTGCAAGTGAAATGAAGTTTCCACATAGTTATGCAGTAATAGCTTTCATTACCTAAAGAGTTTTGGGTTTGTTTTTTCCCCCTCAAATTCCTAAGGAGCTCTAATACTAATGTCTTTCTGATAGTGGCTGGATCTACATCAGTAAACAGGAAACTCAGTCATAGCCAACCTGTAGTGCAGAACAGGCACGAGCAAGGACCCGCCACCCACACTGCCGCCGACAGCCAGGGAGAGCAGAAGTGGGCACTGACACTTCCAACTGCCCTGGCCTGGTCCCAGACCGAACACTCAGCAAGGGCTGGAACTTGCTCAATGCACTCCTGGAACACCCTTTTTCTTCCAGTTTGCTACCAAGGGAATCGAGTTCACTTACTGCAGGATTACTCCAAGCACAAACAGAAGTTTGCTAAGCAGTGACAGCTGGGAGATGCACTTCAGACCTGCACAGCTGATCCAATGCAAAACATGGATGCATCCATACACATTACACAGTGGATATGGGCACAACCACCCTAGAGAGGACAAGACTTTTTTCTGCAGACACATAGGTATTGCCACCATCTATTTACAATAGCAGGTTGATGAAACTACTAACTAAATAAAATGCTTGAGCTGGTTTCTTTGTACTGTTGCAGTAAACAGTGAACTCACCTGCACTAGGTGCCTGACCATGTATAAGTATTGGTGGCTTCAGCCGGAATCCACTGCTCTTTTCCTCTGGAAGTGAAATACAAAATTACAGGGACAAAGCTGTAACATATTTCTAATATCCATTCAGTCATAAAATTCCTCCTGTTTTCCCCACTGTAACAACCCACAAGTTCTATAAATATGCAAAGTTATTAGGAGATTTCCAAAGAACAAATTCTCTTCTTCTGAAAGAAACCTGAATTTCCAATGATCATCACAGACAAACACATGTTGTCACTAAGCAAAAAATTCAAAATTTTTTTCAGGAGAAACAGAGTTCACCAGAGAAATGGGACTCCTTCTGTGAAGGACTTAATATGGATAATAAAGGTTTTAAGTGAGAATCAAACTAAAGAAAGAGCAATCACAAGTATGACTGAACATGACAGCTGCTAACAAGTTGTGTGAGTTTAAAAACAGTCTAGTTTTTCAGTGGGCGGGAGGAGATGCTCGAAGCTTCTACTATGTCCGGCACAGAGCCAATTGCTGAAGGCTCTGACAATAGGCAGGTTACCAGCCCAATCAGAGAAGATGGTAATGTCTCTGTGATGACATAGTTAAGAAGGGAAAAAGTACAGGCATCCTCTTTATTCTCCCGAGGGGTGATGAGTTGGCCGCCAGGGGCGATCCCGGTGTGGCCGCAGCCACGCATCGGCCGCTATCTCGGCATGGCTCGCAACGAACTTTGCGTGTTTAGTTGCTTTTAGCCAGCCGCGCTGCGAGCAGGAAGACAGAAGCAGCAGCAACAGCTTCTCTTTTCGGCGCCCCACACAAAGAGAGACGCTGAATAGAGCCAGCGCTGCGGTGGTCGGCACTGCCCACGCGGAGCCAGCAGGGACCACGTGGCTGACAGCAAAGGGCATGGCAAAAAATCCCCTGATACGAAGCCAAGACAAAATCAACTTTTCAGCGCTGCAAAACCCTATAAGAACTTTCCAATTGTCAGAACTTGGAGAACAAAGGAACCTACGGACAACAATTTTCTCCCGAGTCAAAGAAAAGGAAAAGATGAAGACATGTGAGGAGAACAATACGGCGACACTAAGGCCGGTGAAAAGAGGGAGAGGGAGGAGGTGCTCCGGGTGTCAGAGCTGAGATTTTTCTATGAAGCCGTGGTGAGGACTATAATACAACAAACTGTTTCCCTGTAATTCATGAAGTGCATGGGGGGATGCAGAGATGCACTTGCAGCCCGTGAGAACAAGTACTCACGCTACGGAGCGAGTAGGTCCTGAAAAGCTGTAATCTAGTAGGAAACTCGAACAGAGAGAGAGAAGATAGAGCTAGTTTGCTTCCAAACTAAAACAGCTCATCCTTAAAACACTACACCCCATGAACTAATGACCCACACAAAACACTTGTGGGAAGACTGTTTGCCCCTGGGAGGGATTCATGCTGCAGCAGGTTGGGCAGGACTGCTACTTGTGAAAGTTAAAACCATGCTGGAAAAGTTCACAGAGAACTGTCTCCCGTGGGAAGGACCCCACGGCACAGCAGAAAAAAAAAAAAAAGAAACTCCTTTCCCTAAGTGAACTGAAGAAAGATTTTTAGAAGGGACAAACCGACTAATGACCCCATGTTTTGTCTCTCTGCACTGTCAGTGGGAAAGAGGAATGGACTGGGAGGAAAAGGTGTTCTAAAGGTTTATTTTAGTTCTCATTACCCTTTTTACTTTTAATTCTGTTGATAATAATTTTTCTTCATACTGTTTAAATTTTAAACCTGTTTTGCCTTAGAGTGTTCTTCCCCTAATCCTTATCTCAACTCGTGAAACCTTCATTTTGTTTTCCCCTCCCCTGCTCAGCTAGAGCAGGGGAAAATGAGTGAATAGTTTTTGTGGGTGCCTGGCTTTTAGTCAGTGTCAAACCTCGACACAATTATCTAACTGCTAATTATCATAAACTAAGTTAAACTTAATTGCTTACTGTTAGTTTCTTGTAATACCATTAGCTTTTACTAATGCTTTTGTAATATGAAGATAAAAGAAATTCCTTTGCTCGCATTCACTACAGTTACGGCTTTTAAATAAAGTACCAAAATCTCAAAAAAAAAAAATCATAAATCTACAGCTATTAAAAATCAAGTTCCTAAGAACTTACAAAGAATAACTATACTTTTTTCTTCTTAGGGGTTTAATATCTGTACTCAGAATAAGACAACTCAGCATCTTACAGTCCCACTGTGCTTGGTTATAAGCACACGATACTGAAGTGCACTACAGTGATACCAACACAACTGAACCAGAACTACAGGGACTAACAAAATCAGCAGTTCTGTCAACACAGGGCTCACAGGTCATAGCTGAACACAATCATGACCATACATTATGGTTGTTTTGCTTTCCAATACAAAAGAACAGTTTTCCAAAGCAGACAAATGAAAATTTCCCATAGGTTTTATTGTGAGGCTAGCAGGAAAGGGTCTTACTGCAGTATTCTACCATCACTCCCAGCACATTTAACAATTCTGGTATTATTTTAATTACCTCCAGCAAGGGTGAAGCCAAACCATGAAGTAAGTGAGCAAGAGAACAGCTCTAAGATCAGAACCATCATCACTTCCATTCTCACAGATAGGGTCTTACTTCTGAAGTATCAGAGTACTTTGGATCATGACAAATTAACAGCAGTTCAAGAAAAAAGCAGAAAAATCAGGAAGCTCACCTGGTTCTGAGTCAGAATTGCCTGTAGAGGGTTCACAGAAGCTTGATGGCATAAAGACATTGTTCTTTGTTACTGCAGTCAAGGAAAAAGAAAAAAAAAAAGGGAAGTTGTATGTGTTGTTCTTTACTATAAACCTGTTCCCAGACTTCAAACTGAAAATTACTTTCTAGTAATTTGTTTTATTTTGGTTTTATTTCTTCTAAACTAAAACAGTATTACAGCCAAAGTAGCAAACAAGCCATTGCCCAAAAAATCCCCTCAGTGCCTCCTGAAACAGAAAAAGAACAAATTTCTTTTTTTCTGAAGGGAATATAAATAACAGAATTCCCAATCTGAATTGTATCTGAATTAGGAATTAGAAATGGTGTTAGAATATATAATAGCATTGCAAAATGTATAATACCATTTCAAAAGGCCACTGCAGAGAGAGAGCAGAAAGGCGTGTAATGCCTGCTAAAGAGCAGGAGTGAACACCTGGGCTCTGACGGACAGCACTGTCTGCACCAAGAGGCAACTTAGGTTTGAACTGCCCTGCAACGACAAAACTCCTATAGAAACAGAGGAGAGCACATCAGAGTACTGTCAGATGCCACCTCAGCAGCATAACAGTCAACAAAAGGGAAAAAATGTTTGAAAAACCAGGCAAAGGACAGTGCTTCTTTTCCACCCTTTGCTGGGACCTAAAGAAGCAAGCAATAGGGAGTTCAGCTGAGGCCCTGTCCAGCAGTTCTAGCTAGTACTTCTGGTGTTACACAAAAATCACAATCCAGTTTATGAAATAGGACAATCAGAGAAGAAGACAGATTTCTCCAACAGATCATTTTGCATGAGGAAAAGCATAACAGTATTTATTGGCTCTTTTAGCTTTTATAAGGCTGTAGAAAAAGCTTAAGTATGTTGAAAAGAAAAATGAAGCTCATCTCTGAACACCATTGTACTAAAAGATGTGGCATTTGCCTTTTATAATTGTCTTAAGTATTTTTTCATATGTCCTTTAATTCCACCTTCTCTCTTTTTATTATTGTCTGCCTTAAGCTTAAACATGACATAGTTTTCATATAAGTAAAATTTCCCTATTCTTGAGAGAAACGTAACCCCACGAAAAAAAAATAAAAAAGGTGGGAAAGTAAAAGATTTTCTGGAAACCAAAACCATTGAATAATGTCAACAATATTCAAAGAGGTCCTCACGGAAGCTGCAATTCAAATCAAAGTTGTCACTGCTTGACAACAACACACATCAGAAGAGAACAAAGGCATCAGGGAATAAATTACCATATCCTGTCAAAATTCATTAGCTAAGCAGAAGCTTGAGAAAGGATACTGGACTCCTGGAACATCCAGTATTTAACCAAGAAAGAGTTGAGTAAATTGTTTTACTCCACTTCTTAACGGATGTTAGCACAGAGATTCTAATCTTGTAAGACAAAGACATTGCAGAATGGAAGTGTCAGAGATTATAGGGAAGCTGGGTATACACATACTGTTATTCTAACAGAAAATCTACAGACCAAAACCCCGTATTCATTATTTTTGTGCATTCCTTTACTAAGAGTGATTGGCAAGCAGACAGCAGCAACACTGGTCACTCCATTCACAGGATGGCATCTGGAGACACACTGAGCTGCACCCCAGAAAACTGGGATCTGAAAGAGAAGGGCTTCTTCCTCTGAATTCACAGCACTGGTGCATGAATTTAGAATACTGTGCCTATAAAGTACCAGCAATTACATTTTGGATTTCATAGTCACTTATTTCTTTAAAATTAAAATAACTAGGCTTTCACCTTTTAGTCACATCTCTAAAATGTGCTGCATATGAGAGGAATTTTTTTTTACTGTCCTCTCCTTCAAGGTTTTTCATCTCCTTTATTTCAACTAGGATGGTAGAAATAAAGTAGCAGTCTCCAAATCTGCCTCGAACACTGACATATCTTAACTAAAATAACCATTGACTGAAGCTAAAATCTTCATATGATCTGTGAGGAGAGAAGGCACAAATCAAGACTGTTCCTGTGGGCGAACAAATATTAAACATGACCATTCCCATGCAAGTGAACTGCATGAATTTACCCCAGTGATCTCACTGCCCTGACTGTGCACACAGAGGCTCTGTGCGTTTGTCAGGTGTTTCAGGAATGCACTGAATCCTCTCCATTTTAAAAGGAATGCGAGAAGAGAAAAGGACTAAAACAGGAACTGAGATTTGAAAAATTTCCCTGGCAGCAGAGTAACTATGAAAAAGGTAGCACTTATATAAATTTGGAAAGAAGCAACCTGATCACAACAAATCAAGAAGATTTCTGGTTAATGCTGCAATTTAACAGCACAACAGTAAAAGCTGAAAGTACAAATATACATAAACTTACAGACAGACAATATTTTAAAAAACTATCTATCAACTCCTTTGGGCTTCACCAAATTTGCTAACATGAGTACATGGTTGCTGTGGTCTTAATCCAAAGCACAGAACACAGTAATAAGACTGCTTAGATGACTGGAAAAAGAATGCCTAGGAAGAAAAACCATCCCTCATATGTAACACTGTAGCAACATTTACCTGACTGAGAAGGAGGGAACTGAGTTAAAGATGAAGTTCTCTCACGTTTTACAGGTGGACAGTAGCTTCCATCCTCTCGATCAGATTCTGTAGAAAAAAAACTATTAGAGAAAATGCAAAACATCCCAGCAAGACACACACTCGTAGCTTTTAATTTTACAATAAAATCTCTTACCATCTCCATCTTCTGGACTTGATCCATCTGCAGATCTCTGAAATCAGATTACACTGATCAAACAAAGATCACATACTGAACATTTCAGTCTCTTCAGACTGATCCAAATGTTTTAAGCACGAGTTAGATTTTTTCTTTACTGTCAATGATACACACTCAATGCAATAATCTTCTATGACATACATGTAGGCATACAGAGTTTCACACAGATACTATCAAATACATTAATTCAAAATATTTCATTTACAAGTAAGATTCCTGAAAATTCATATTCCAAACACTAATATCTTTAGGGACTGTGTAACAATTACTACAGTTACATTTTCTATATACTGAAATTTTGAAAATGACAGCTTTCAAAATGGGTTTGATTTCAAAAATATCATAAAGTTTCAAGCTCAACATAAACATACCCATTATTTGGGAGTTCATTAGAAAGCACCTTACCTAATTACTCTAAGTGACATTAGTTCCTTCAACAAAATAATAGCATTGGAGGAATGTCTTTCAAAGCATGCTCTATAAACCAGTACAATAGTATTTTTATTGGAATTAGCAATGGATAGTCCCCTAACATCTTCCACAGTACCAGGAACAAAAAAGGAAGCATCACAGGCTACCAACTATCACAAATATTCAAAAAGTTTTTGAACAAAGGTTTTACATATTTTCTGAGGATTTCTATGGCTCTTTCCTCCTACTGCTCTGCCAGTTCCTCAATTAATATAATCTCCCTTGCTCCTACAAGAAATAACCCCATGACAGATTCCTTTCACTACAGAAGGTGATCAGGGCAGCACCAGCATCTTCATCTCATTACAAAACATCTTAGAATCATCGAATTGCTTAGGTTAGCAAAGACCTTTAAGATCATCAAGTCTAAGAGATCCCTCAGAACTGTCATGCCCACTGCTAAAACATCTACACATCTTACAAATCCCCGCAGGGATGATGGCTCCACCACTGCCATGGGCAGCCTGTTAAAGGGCTTCACAACCCTTTTGTGGAACATGCTTTTCCTAATATCCTAATATATGTTCAACTTGAGGCCATTTCCTCTTGTCCTGTCACTTGTTACCTGGAAGAATAGACAGACCCCCATCTCGGCTACACCATCCTTTCAGATAGCTCTGACATTTTGGACCATCTACTTAGTCCAACACCACCCTTTCATCCCACTCCTGCCCAGGATATGCAGACAGACACCTCTCCCCTTCACTCAGTCTCACTTGAGAGCTTGGCTGATAAATGGAGGAATGGCAGTTCATGGGCAGAGTCCACTGAAGCCCCAAAGCTCCTTCCCCACTATGATTTGGCCCACTTGGGCACTGAGAGCAGGCACACACACAAAAGGACTGCATAAGTCTGCAGAGGACTGACATCTGAGGCATACCTTGGGTATAAGGATATCAGAAAGTACAAAACTTTCTATTTAGCACTGCATACATTTAGAACTCAGATAATACTCTACTATCAGTACTCCACTAAATGCTAATAAAAACCCACTTACACCGCACTTTGACTATTTAATTACCTTTAAGGGCTTTTCTGTTTTAAGTTCATAGAAAAGTACAGCTACCTCACTAGCATCCTAGTTGAGTATTTTTGAAACCTTTAGCATTGGGAATAAGAGGCTACTGACAGTTCTGGAACACAACCCCCTGCATTCACACAAACCTATCAGCCCAGCCATGTTAATACTGCATTTGATGATCCATGGCTCTTCCTACGTAATTAGTCAAGTAGTCCATGGTACTACCGGAAGGTGGTCTTATTAGTCACCACCCTTGCCAACATACACGAGTTTCCCAAAAGATGAGGCTAAAACGGAAAACCATGATATCACGTATTTCAGCAACCAGCATCTGAACTCAGAATTCCATTTTGCACATAAAGTATTGTCACATATGCAAGCAATTTGTTCCAACTTTTATCAAAAATCCTGAAAGCAAAAAGAAAACACTTCGTAAAAAATTTGCATGAGTGGAACGGCAGATCTCTATATGCAAAAATCCTTAAAAATAAACAAGTGATTTCCACCTGAATGTCAAAAACTTAAGATGTTACTAAGATATGCTTCATTCTTGATGCTCAAGACAAAAAAAGTCAAACCTATACAGCACAAGCCTCAAATCATCGTATCATTGTAATTTCATAACTGACAAGCACAACTAATGTACCATCACCATGTTCAGTGGGCAACATGCATCAATATCCAAAACCAGCTCTGTACCCTACTAAGGGCAAAGCAGAATAGAGAATCTGCTCTGAGTTATGCTTCCTAGTCCAAGAGTTTTGGGAGATTAAAGCTATGCACCTTTGGACAAATAGATGCCAGGTAGATTCCATGGGGGTGGGGGTACATGGATGTACTGTATCAGCATAAGCTTCACTTTTCTGTGAAGCCACAGATAAAGTAAGTTACCATTGCAGCCAGAATTCCTTACCAGTGCTTCGGAGGAAGCCAGGTAGACTAGACAAAAAACGGAAATATATGCATGACAAGCCTGACAGACTGGAAAAACAGCAAATTACATTTAGTGACAATGAACAGCAGTCCAGCGTCTCCATTTTGCACTTCTCAGCCTACTCAGTCTGTACTTTACAGCAACACGTGCTTTACACAAGTACCCTACATAAAGGAAACAAAAGGCAGGACCATCTCATCCTGTAAGAAACCACCAAGGTGATTCAATTTATCTCAAATCAGTTCCTTGGACTTAGAAGCCGACAAGACACAAACTGCTAACAGCAAAGTCCAGCCCATGTTGGATTTTCCCATTTAAGAGCAGAAGCCACTTTTCACTTATTCCCTCTGCCCCGGGCTTTCAGAAATCCAGCTAGAGAAAAGTTACATTTATGCATAAATAGAGGCTCCTACAACTATGACACATTTCTAGTTAAGGAAATTACCTTCATAAAGGCTACCAACTGCTTTTTAAAAGTGTAAGTCACAGTAATTGACTAAATACAAACATTATTTCTTCACACAGCTCTTACACCAAGCTAAGAGAAGAACTTTAAACTTAAACAAATTTGTCAGTTTTTGCTCATTCACACTAGTAAGCAGAAACAAGGACAGGAAGGGAGAATTTGGGTAAAGCAGAAAAGGTCAATGTAATTCAGGGAAAGCTCTAAGAGTACACTTCTAGTGTTTATCTTTGAAAATGCATTTTAAGACACAAAAAGTGATATATAAAGGACTTCAGAGCACAGTAATGCAAGTCTGCAGTCCAGACACTCAGCACATACACAGGCATTATAGAACTGCCATGATTTGCTTACAAGCTGTTCCAGAACCTCTTAACCAGCAGAGTCTTGCTGGGATGGCCACATGCTGTGGGAGGCTGGTGTGGGTTAGCAAAGAGGACACGACCATCAGCTCTGCAAGGGGCTGTACCTATGGCCACACTGAATTCATGTTGTATCAAAAATATCTGCCTGTGTGTGTACAAACAAGTAAACAAGAAATACACAGTGCCTCTTCTCCCATCTTAATTCATCCATCTTCCCAGGCCCTGGGAAGACTGTGTGAAAACCGCCGCTCCAGCAAACCAGTACAAGCACTCTTAAGATGCATCAACCTTCTCTAGATTTCAAGGTAAGGGATGGTTTTACTGTAAGACACGGGGATAATTTGAAGAGTGCTTGCCAATGCATCCCAGTTACATGCCCATACTGAGCACTGTACAATTCTGTACGTTTAATTCAATGGAGTCAAGGAGAATGCTGAAACAGCTGTTCTGTACAGCCACTAATTTCTGCATATGATCCCCAACAGCATTTGCGGGTTTTAAATTTCTTTCGGAACTGGGTTAACTGGGGTAAGATTTTCTGCTCTCTAAGAACAAGACAAAGATAACCACTTGCTGCAGTGTTCCCGAAAGTCTGGTTAATAGAGTTCTCTTGGACAGTTCTAGTGACACTGCAATTTCAAAGGACAGAAAACTGAGATAAAAGTCTGTGATTATGTTTGATAGAGAAGATGTGTGCTAATGTCTTTACAAACAATTCCATGGGTGAGGGTATGGGTGTTAATGTCTTTGAAATGGGTCAGTGGCCCTACTGACTTCAAGCAGCACCTTTGTTACAGAGCCCAGGGAGCTCGGCTCCTGAAACTGACGAGTGGCTCTGCACAAACCTGAACTTCTGAACTTTGGGGTAAAATGACAGGTTCAAGGGGGAATGTGGTAGGCGGTTCGGGACGGCTGCACCTTCCTGCTACCTCAGCCAGTGGGGAAAGGAAGAGGGCAACATGCGGCCGGGAGTTTGGGATAAAAGGAGGCTGCGCCCTCCAAAACCTCGAGAGAGAAAATCCCGCGGGTGTGTGCCCCAGTGGACTCTCTGCCTTTGTTCGAATAAGTTGCAGGACTCCTCTGTCTCTTTTATGGACACTGGCTTTGCAGAGCGTGATTTTCCACAGAAGTTTACTAGCTGTATTTTAAAATATTAACTCTTCAAAATGTTAACCTTCAGAAAAGAAACTGAAATAGAAAGGTTTCTGCAGGTAATCAAGCAACAGTCTGAACACTGAGAGGTACTTAACCTACAGCTGTTTGCACCTTGTCATGACAATCCATCAGACAAAAAAGCCCCCCCCAAATCAACCAGTGCAAGAAAAGGGTGGAGGTATTGGGTGAAGCAGCCTTAACAGACAAAGATCTAGCAAAGAGCACATGGCTAGGGTGTGATGCCAGAGTGAACAGTGACACTCATCTGCAGCAAGAAAACATGGTCCACCAACCAGAAAGATTAGGAACACTTAAAATTGCTCTGAAAGACTGTAAGGTAGCAGTCATTTAGTCATCCAATCTTTCAGAGAAGATTTTGCTACATCACCAGTAGAAAATTCAAATTATGAGCACTGACAGCTTTTCCACAAGGTAGTGATTTTCTCCCCCACTCAAAACACCCAAATTCAAAACTCCGTTGTGATGCTTGGTGCCTTTAATCTGTTAAATACCTTACAGGCTGGCACGACATATCCAGTGGAAACAGTATTAGCTCCTCGCTTTGTCAAACTGCGGCATTATGGCCCAGAGAGGGAACAAAGAGTTCTCCTCTTAACTGCTTGAAGCAAATCCCTCAAATATAGACCTGCTTTCTCACTCATTTAGAAGTGCTCTTACCCTTAGCAAACACACAGTTTACACCCTAAATTTTAAAATACTTGAGGTGTCTTCTACAGTTACACTATACTAGGGAGACTCACAAATTTCATTTCTTCTAATTGGAACGAGGGTTTAGAGAGGACTAACACTTGAGATCAAAGAACCAGACAGACTGCGATTTGCACTTCCTACAGTGAACAGTAATGGATTCCACCTAGTGGAAGGGACTTTTTCCTCTAATCCCCTCAGCAGCAGAAGTACTTGGTAGGATGACACTTACCCCTGCCAGTTCTTGTTGAATAGGAGCAAGCTGGGCTTCAGAAGCAGGACTCAGGGTAGCACTGACTGAGGCCACAGCAGGAGCAGGGTACTCAGAGTCGCACTCACCAGCTGGTTCTGTGTGACCCAGACCATGGTAGGGGGGCTCAACCTCTCCCTGGGGGTCCTCGCCTGAATCCGACAAAGCTTTTTGCTCTGCAGGGGACTGTGAGCAGAAAAGACAACGTCCCTTCAATGCAAGGCTGCAACATGAGAGATCGGTCGTCCTAGTGAGAGGATCTGCTAATCCATTTTTAAATTTCACTGTTTTCACAGCATGGCAGAAGGAGCTGCTTGTTGCCGAGACACCAATTAAAATACATAGAAATTGTGTAACAGAACCTGCGGACAGAATTAGCCCCCTCCCTGCAAAAAGCCTCAGCTGGAGCAAATGCACTCTTTTGAAAGTTACCGAAATTATCTGTGTCCCCAGCAAAGAGGATTTTGCCAGCTATAGGCTTGTTGGGGTTTAACCTCTCCCCTCTCTCAAGGGCCAAAAGACAGCTGATAGCTTTTACCCGCAGATTCAGACATATAAATTAGACAATTACTGTAAATAAGTATCCTTCACTGCCTCTTCAGCCCATGTTTGAGGGAGGTGAGGTTGGTTATAAAATTCTCACAGAAATTAATTATTTTAACATTCGCACAAGACACAGGATCCTTTCATATTCACATGATGGTGAATTACCTGAAAAGCAACACCAATGCTTTTTTTCATAAATTAACAAGTTTCACTCTATTTCAAGGAAGGAGGTGACAGGATAATTAGTGCACCCTAATGGGATTTGGTATTTGCTGAACTTCTGCCACAGACTTTTCATTCTTTCACATCATTTAATGCTGCACATCCCTGCTTGTACAACAAAAATTATGCATTATCATATTCTGCACACATCTGAAGAACGAAAAAGTTAAAAAAGCGTTGAGCACAAACAACTGTATTGTGATTAAGGACTACGTTATAGTCCATGGATAACATGTAGGCCAAGGATGTGCTCCCACTTGCAATCTATGGGCTGAGCTTCCCTGCATCTTATGCTGAAGTATCTGAAGAATCAAGCAGTAAGGAAAAGATGGCACTCAAAAGCACACAACCTTGGCTTGCTCCCAGAAAACACTTGGTAGAACAAAGAGAGACTAAAAATGCTCATCATTGCCCAGGTCCACGCAAGAAAGTAAGCAAAAGCCTCAAGAACAAACAGCAGCACTTGACATCTTAAGAACCCCAAGTTCTTCAAGTAACACTTGTCCTGTCCTCATAACAGAAGCAATTATTAAAAGCCATGAAATTTTATCATGCAAGAAATTACTATAATTAAGGCCCAAAATAGTCAAAATATATTTGCTGGGGATAATACTATGGATGTCAGGTAAAAGTTGAGGATGCTTGGTTTCTGTACTGTCAAAGTTATCTGGTTTTAGTATTTAGTTGTTAATAACAGACTCAAACGCTAACTTAAAACCCCACAGAATGAGAAGAGTTAAAGAAACATTTTGTCACCAAACATTTAATAAAATCCAGCAGTCTAGCAACCTATCCTTACCTTTTCGTCTGGGGAGAACAGAAAGAAAAGGCTACCTGGAGCCGGCCATAGCACTTACAATATATGTAAGAAAAAGAGCCTTACCAGAAATTTACACTGACCTCTAGGTACAGTTCAGAAAATTGCTAATAATGAAGAGGAGACAAGAACATTCAATACACATTTGTGCTAAACACAATTGAAAATGACAAATATTTTGCAAGTAATTTATATCGACACAGTTTAGAACATCTTAAAGTAGGCTAAGTAAGTTAATAACTCTTGTAATACTTGAAATACTTGTTGTCAAGCATTTCAAAGAGTGGAAATAAGCATAAATCTGATTTCTATCCCAAGCAAGACTGGAATATCTGCTTCAAGACCCACAAAAGAAACAAACAAAAAATAATTATTGCAAACCACCACTTCTATGAAGAAAAATCTGAATCCAAGATAAGAATTTCATGGCCAATATATAAATACATAAAAAATATAAAATTATATTAGAAAAAATATATTAATAAAAAACTACTGCAAGTTTCAGAATTTTGTGAATAGTATGTGGTTTAAGTCATGGAAGACAAGACCAACAAAGGACTCAAGGATTTATCAAACCAGAACTGCTCCAGGCAGAAGTTTGTACAGCTGTTCTCAAAAAAGCATATCCAAAGGAAACTGTGAACTCTTAAAATTAATTTTAATCCTTAGTCATGCACACTATTGAAAGTGTTTCCTAGTCTCTTAGCTTCATGAATTCTCATCTGAGCTCTTTTTGGAAGTTCTTTGGAGCTGGTGAACAGTTCACTCTCTTCCTTTTTGCTGGAATGTTTTGTCTGAGAAATGTCCATCCTTGAGCCTCCTCTTCTCTACAGAAAACATTTCTTATAAAATACATTTCTAGGGAGAACTTGACAGAAACCTGTTCCTATCTCTTAAACACTATGGCAAAGATCAAGGGAGAGATGAATAATGTTAGGAAGCCACCTACACAAATTCACCTTGCTCAGCCAGATCAAACAACACCTATTTTATTAAAACTAAAAATAACACACCCAGACTAAATACATCTAAGTCTATTTGGAGATTTGGCTTCTTCTGCATTGCAGAAAATAAGGAGAGATATGAAGGAATACTTAAAAGCTAAGACTCGCATGGTACTACAATCACCAAATATAGGCAAGGAAATAATATTCTTTTTCAATAAAGACTGGCACAAGCACGCTTGGACCAGCTTTTCCTCCCAGTTCTCAGTTGAGCTATTTGCAACTCCTTTCCTCATTTTCCTCACCCTAGCACCCCTATCCAATGGCCTAAAAAGACTACTCTCAGTATATCCTTTCACATTTTTTACCTGCTTAGAGCCAAGGACAACTCTTGCTCATATGCCTAACAGCCTTTGACTTTATCAGCCTCTCTATATTCCTCCAAGCTTTGTCTTGCACAACTGCCTCTCCAAATACCTTCATGACTGTTCTTTTAAGTACAGCAATATATTCACATTTATGAACTCTTAAGCATAAATTTTAACTCCTTAAGTATACTATGGACTTACAACACAGTTCAACTGGGTATCTATCCTAACAAAGCCTCTTGGCAGCCATGCTAACGATGCTGAGCCAGACTGGGAAAGGGAATGCTTTGCCTCTCCATACACAAATTACTTCGTTCACAGTTCTCTCTCTGCCACCATCCTAAACCTGTAAGTCACGGCCACAGCAGGAAGAACCTTTTGTAGTCATCTGGCCCCCAAACCACCAAAACCCAAGGATTTCCAAATAACACTGCATCAAAGCAGGACTTCAACTAACCCCTACTTTACATATCATCTAAAAAAAAATTTTTTTTTTAACTCATGATTTTGCTCTCCAGGCTACCTAGGAATGCCATCTTCTGATCACCTACATCACTTATAAAGTGTTCTTTTCCATATTCTACCAATACCCCAACCCAGGCTGGTGGAGGGAAGAGGACAAGGTGCAAGCTACATCATAAACAACAGCATTTTCAAGTGCAAAAATTTAATAAATCTGAGTGGAGAATCTACCTTTTCCTATACCTGTGACTAGGGAGGTCATAATGATCCTACATGATGACAATCAGTAACGACCAGATTATCACTGTTCACACTTACAGAACAAATGACACTACTTTAAAAACATTTTTGGACAAAGTGTTTCTTTACACTGCTACTGATTAAATTTGTTTGAGCTAATAAATCTGCTTACAAATGCGTCAATCCAAAAACGACAGAATACTTTCACCTCAGAAATGCATGGTAAAAGTTAACATCAGAAAATTACAAGTAACCTATGGCCAGAAACTTGTCATTAAATGGTTTTATGGCAGAAGCTAACATCAGTTTCAGAGCAGAAACACAAGTCAAACAAGTGTCTAATATTAAGCACATATATAAGTTGTATCCATCAACTTAAATATTTAATTCAAAAAGTGCTATGAAAAGCACAGGTTAGCTCATAAATAAGTTACTTGGATAGCTAATGGAGTAACAGAAATACTCTATGCCTAACATAGTGAGTTCAGACTTTATTGCTTTCAGATCCCAACAGTTTGAGTCTCAAGCTGATGCAATTTTCTAACTGGTGTCAGCACTAGAAACTCTGCTTGTCAGAAACATGAATAGCAGCACTACTATTCAGATATTTGCAAGACTATATTTCACACATTGTAAAAATAGTCCTCAAAGAGTTAAGTAGACGTGAAAATCATGAAAATGCAGACTCACTCAAATTTAGTAACTGCCAACTTGACATCCACCATTAATTGACATCTAAATTGAAAACAAGGACAGACCAATCCTGTCTTTAACTGCAAAAGTAAACAACTCAAACCTCCTTACTGAAAGTAAAATTAAGAGGCAGCATTATGAGCACCATGCACTTTTTGTCCCCTCTAAATAAACATGTCAAACTGCAAGTTCTGATGTTTTATTCAAGTGTATACATCCTTAGGTGGAAGATGCAGTTAAAAAATTAGTTTCCAGACTAGTATGAACTTTGTCCTAGAACATGCTGAATATTTTCCAATTTCTAGTGGAGAAAAAGCTCATAGAACCATAGAATTGTTCAGGTTGGAAAACTCCTCCAAGATCAGAGTGCAGCCATTCCCCCAGCACTGCCAAGTCCACCACTAACCCATGTCCCCAAGTGCCACATCCAGCCAGCTTTTAAATCCCTGCAGGTCAGCCCTTTCAGTGAAGAAATTCCCAATATCCAACCTAAACCACCGCAGCACAACTTGAGGTCATTTCCTCTCATCCTGTCCCTTGTTCCCAGGTAGCAGAGCCTGACCCCCTCCTGTCAGGGAGTTGTGGAGAGTGAGAAGGTCCCCCCTGAGCCTCCTTCTCCAGGCTGAGCCCCCCCAGCTCCCTCAGCTGCTCCTCATCAGCCTTGTGCTCCCAGACCCTTCCCCAGCTCTGTTCCCTTCTCTGGACATGCTCCAGCCCTTCAATGACTTCCTTGTCATGGGGGGCCTAAAATTGAACCCAGGATTTGAAATGCCTCACCAGTGCCCAGCACAGGGGGACGGTCACTGCCCTGGTCCTGCTGGCCACACTGTGGCTGGTACAGGCCAGGCGCCATTGGCTTTTTTGGCCACCTGGGCTCATGTTCAGCTGCTGTTGATCAGCACCACCAGGTCCTCCTCCACCAGGCAGCTTTCCAGCCACTCTGCCCCAAGCCTCAAGTGTTTCATGGTGTTGGTATGACCCACATGTCTGATACCTTCCAAGCACAAACTTAAGTCAAGATTTCTGGAAAAAGAACATTGTTTAACTTAATAGTAGACACTGTTAGTTACAGAAAAGTCAGTAAGACCACTGAATTGTATCAACCCAGCTGTAATACTGAGAGGATCTGTAGATGCTGCAATGAAATAATTCTGCTCAGGATGTCCAGGTTCATGTGGAAAAACACTAGGCAAACATATAAATAACCATCACAGACAGTTAACTGAATACACAGTGCAAGGCTTTTTCTCCCCCTCAGCTTACTGTCAGACTGCCGTGTCAGCACTTAAAAGCCTCCACTAACGCTTCTGCTTACAGAAAAAAGTGACTTGACTAGACATTTTGCTAAATTAAAATTGTAATTTACATAGAAAAATTAAATATTTAAGTAGTGTGTTGTTTGACAGCTATTTTGAAGTGACTTTTGCATTTTCTTCAAAACATTGCTCTAGGAAAAACTCCTCTGTTTACAGGATTTCCTTGTTAACTTTAATAAGGATAGTCTTTTGTGGTAGGCGATGCACTTAACCAGGCACCTTCTACAAAAACAGTAATAGAGTTAACTCTTACTGGGAATATTTAGCTATTAAGTCTTTCTGAAAATACAGTAAAAGATCTCAACTAGTATGCAACCTTTTCCTTAATTAAGTTTATTAAAGCTGGCCTGAATGCTAGGTTCTGATATATACAGCATAGATTAGGTGGCTGTTACTTCTGGCTCATAGCATCATGTTCTGATTATACTACTGTTGTATCTATACTACAAAAAACAACTACTGGCATGAGCAACCAGCTCTTTATTTAATCAAACTGCAAGAAACACAGCACTGATGCATTTCCACATAATACACAGTTTAGCATAAGCATTTATGTCTGTTACTACTTTGAAAATTGGCAACTAACTGACATATGTTACTACTAGACTCTCTGATCTGTTTCAAGGAACAAGCCCTATTCCCCAGCCAAGCCAACTTGTTCCATGCCCAAAGCAACAGTGGCTAGCCCCCTTGACAGCACCACCACCACTTGGCATTTAGATGAATTTATAACTTATCTCTAACTCCTGTGCCTTCAAGATGCTCGGGAACCCAGAGACCCTCCACCCAACAAAGCCAGACTTGCTGTCTGTGCCCAGGCAGAGGCTGTCCTGAATACAGCTGCCTGTTCAGCACCACCTCAGCATCCTCAGAGGCAGTTGGGAAGACTACATCACAGATCTCCCTCCCTGGATCCTCTCTACCAGCCCCAAAATACATTATGCCTTTAATTAATATATTTTTTTAAATATTTTGTTGAGACCCATCAGAGTGCAACAGATCTGTCTCACAGCCCGATGCAGGAGCTTGCACAGCCTAATACTGAAGGCATGGAGTGTGCAGAAGCAAAAGTACAACATGAAGGAACTTGAGAGCACAAGAATGGCTATCTCGGCATGTAAGGACCAGGCCAGCAAAAAAGGACACAGGACCATGTCACTCTGCCTGGATTGCACACTGCTATGATCACCACTCCCAGGCTAAAGGACACCTGCAGAGAACACTCACCATGATGCAACTCAGAAGGGACTTCAGAACAGTCTAAGCAACAGTAGGTGATTGGGAGCTGTTTCCTACAAGGAAACATCATCAAAATTGGTAGTGCAAACACTACCACTCCCTTCATTCCAAGGTATATGTAAACAGTCACTGTAAAAAATGTAATTAAAAGAATGTCTTGAAAGTACTTACTTTCCGGCAGATTTAATTTGATTAGCTAATATTAGGAGGACAGCAGACTTAAATCCTTTCCAAGCTGAGAAAAGATTTCAAGCTCCTGCTGAGGAATATGCCTACTGAACCTGTAAGAAAACTTGAGTCTGGTACTTGTTCCAAACCAGAGAAAAGCTATCAACTGAAGAGTGGTTCAGCATTTCAATTCAAACATTTCTGAACCCACAGATAACAAAACAATCCAGGGATCCAACAGAAAGTGTATCATACACTTCTATTGGTTCCCACCATCTTCAATAGAAACAAGAGTAACCTTGATTTTTTTCCCCATAAATCTTAATAGCTTTCACTATTAACCAGACAGAATTAAATACCATAGTATATTGAGATGAGGGAACAGAATTACTATTTCCCAAGGTAACTAGACACTTCACAGCTTACTAACCAAAGATATGAGAGACATTTAAATACACTGAGGTGAAAAGCAATAATCTAGACCAGTTTTCTTTGCTTTATCTTAACCCTATTATCAGAAAAAGAAATTTTGTAGCTTTGTCATGCAACTCAAGTGTCAGCACTCCTCTGCCACAATGTTCAAGATACACCTTACCAATACTTTTTCTCCCAGATTAGTCCATATTCTGTCTGAAGAGCTACCTGGATTGTGAAACCATCATACATCTTCCCACTTTTAGCCCTTCAGTACCTGCTTGCCCTACGCCCATTAATGATGTTAATGCTCTATTAGCCATCTTCAGCTTCAAGACAGTGTAGACAAAGGGCTGATCACCATGGAAGGAAGGAGTCAGGGCTAAGAACAAAAAAAAAAAGTATCAATATCTCCTTACCTTCTGTGCTTTATCCTTCTGAAATACAAAGACAGGTGGAGCAATGGCAGGTTTTTCTGTAAAAAGAGAAATCATTGGGGTTTTTTCCAACCACATTCATATTGACTATTATGAAAATGTTATCTTCTATGATGTTTTTACCAACAATGAATCCCTAAGCCGGTTAAATCTCAGTTACACATATTGTTTCTACCAGTTCCTGGTAACACATGTTTATAAGGACTTGATCTTCAAAAGTAAAAAGGAATGTTTTAAAGCAAATAACAGAACTAATACCCGAAAGCTATTTGCGTTTCCCCTCCAGATCACTTTCAAGCTAGTACTTGTACCATACTTTGGTACATCAGACGGAAAAGACCCTTTGCTGCAGCAGTTCACCAGCTGAACAGATGCTTTTCCTTCCCCATCGTCACGCATTGATGAAAAGGGAGTTTGCTGTACACTCCCACATACCCCTTTCTTAAAGGTCACCTAACACTGACATGTGATTACACTTGTATTTCATTATCATTGAAAACTTTAGAAAGGTCCTAAATCAATATTTGCAGGTCTAAAATTCAAACCACATATTTCATACATATTGCAGAGGAACCCAGTCTTTTCTGCATAATTTAAGAGGACATGTGCTTTCATCTTAAAGCTCTGAATCAAATATTAGCAGGATGCTATTTTCTAAATAAGCACATCAGCATCTAGTCTACAAGAACAGAGTTAATGTCTAGAATGAGTGCATATTTCCATTGTCCTTTGAGATTTCACAACAACCTCAGTGTCCTGAATAACCAAAGTATACACACACAGCGGGAGTGTGTGTGATAAAGCAGAAGTGAGAATTCCTGAGAGTTCAACAAACTGATGCACCTTGTGTGTGAGTTTTATTTGAAGAGAAGCTGCACGCACACCATGCAGTCAGCAGCCCTCCTGCATGTTTGTATGTTTGTAAAGATGAGTATGATATATCAGTCTGTCTTTCAGTTGGGAAAACAGGATTTAGGGAGAGCTAGATTTGCAAAGAAATTAGCCAGAAAGTTCCACCTTTGCAATTATCCGGTTTTATAAACAAGTCTAGACATTTAAGAAAATTAAAATTTTTAAAGCTTTCAGAACTTGAAAGGCTACCATTAAAAAAAAAGAATATATAAAGTCAACAAGAAGAATTACCTTGCACCTAAAAAAAGAACAGTATCACAAAATCCTCCATAAATCAGCTGCAGCATCAGTAAAGTACTTGGATCACCATATAAGGAAAAAGGGATGAAATTGTCTATTCGGGAACTGCTAGTGTTAAATCAGTTTGGCTGAAAAAGTGAAACTTTAGTTGACACACACAAAATTATGAAAATTATTACAAGAACTGTGCAATTACCTGTGAGGGTAGAAGAGCCTCTTTCTACTTTTCTGTGGGTCTAACTCAAAGGGATAACCCAGCAAAACCAAAAAAACACTGCAAGACTGATCTTGCAAGACTGGTATAACTTGTTCTACAAAAGGTAAAATTAACCAAGAAATTACGCTACTTACGACATCATTTTGCCTGCTCTTTTTTTCCCTTTATTTTTTAAGTTCATCTATCCATCAAATACTGCTGAATCTTAAAAATTCTTATTAATAAGAGCAATGCAGACAATCCATTTCAAAAGTGAAAACAATACAGATCCTTAAATGTGATACCTGTCCCAAAAACCAGAGTGTGTTGAAACAAGCCAGGGATCCCTTTTCATTCCCTTGGCCTCAGTACAACCTGCCTGTGGGAGGCTTCACTTAGGCAATGGCCAAGCTTTTAACCCTTGACTTCAAAGTGACAGTTATTTTTTAACACCATGTGGTATACTTTAATGCTCATTAGTGCTACTGCTACAGCAGCAAGTAGCATGCCCTCTGCCAAACCAGTCAATAGGGACATCTACCAGAATGTGGGACTTGATTGTCATGCACCCCTTACAAGAGACTCCTGCACCCAATTCCACAAATACCAAGGAGAACCGAACAAAAAAACTACTTGTCTGTCTAGTGCATAATAAAGGATTGAAGTACTGAGAGAGAAGAAAGCAAACAAAGAAAAACAGATCAAACAACAATGCAGAGTGCAGAGAAAGCATGGGACAGCTGGCAAAAGATGGAATGGGTAGCCAGAGAAATTGATGCAAAGTAACACAACAAAATAGGAGATGGAGTCCAGTGATTGAAAACTAAGCACTCAGGAAAAAAGAAGACAGATGCTGGGAACAGCAGAAAGCTCCCAGGAAAAAAAAAGAATTAGATGAAAGAACAAAGAACACAAGAGAGTGAAAAAACCCCAACTATCTGAGATTGTGTCTAGCTATGACAAATGAGAATGGCAAAAGGATCTAATAAAGCGAATTACAGCCAGGCCTGTTAGTCAACCTGAAAAAGGGAACACTTGTGCAACATTTGATAGTCTTTGTCCACCGAAGGAACACAGTCCTCCAGTATTCAAGGTCCAAGAATCTCACTGCTGCTCTTGTTGACTGTGAGACCAACTGACAGGGTCAGGAATGATGGTGAGACAACAGGCACTCACAGCTACCAACTGTGCCAGTGCTTACTCAGGAACAGACACAGGGAACCCTTGTTCATTGTGTCCTTTCTGAAGTCTGCAACAAGACCACAATGCTGGAAACATCTCCCTAATTCTAGCCCAAGGCAAGAAGGGATCACTGGATTGCCTATTCTGACCACCTTCATTAAATACTGCATATTTTTCTAAGCCTTATTTAAATTTTGGGTAAACTTCTTCATTGAAGACATCAAAAGCAAAGTACTACTGCTCTCAATCATCCATTTCTGTACTTGGTAAAAAATTCTAGTGTCAAATTTCCCATCCAAACGTCCAGCTTTTGGTTCCTATTTCTAGTGACGTTTTTAAATGCATTTATGTAGAGCTCTCTAGCACTTGATGTTTTTCATACACTTACATATACCATATTTCCTTATCAAATGAAGGACCCCCATACCAGGTTTTATTTCTGCCGATCAAAAATGCAGATGTCAGGTAGTTTTTCAGTTTTTCCAGTCAAGTGCTGGTCCAAAACAAGAATTCCACTGTTATTTGTACTAGCCAACCTCCAGGCCACACAGCCATGTTCTCAAGCATGCTTTTGTTCCACCAGGGTGTCTGAAGCATGACCTATGGTGAAATGGATCTGCCAGGTCCACAAAACTGTCAGCAACTTAAAAAGAAAATAAAGCACGATATATGAAGGAAAACCCTTCAACCTTCAAACTTCAGGTAGAAGTCATGTAAGAACACAAGATCTCCTTCACGAAGAGATGAGCAGTCAGAGCACATAGCTCTTAAAAAGTGAGGAGTAGACTTGGTTTTTTTCTTCAGAGAAGCAGACAGAAACATGGCAAAACAAAGATCTGGAGAAAGAAATGTCAATTTTCTAACCAAGTCAGTCTTGATGAAGGTGTTCAGATAAAGCCCAACCATGTAAGAAGGAAAGCAAAACTTCAATAATTAGCATCAGAGACAGTACCTCTCCAATCTCAAGATCTAGAACTCGTACACACCTAAATGGTTTAAGGCTGTCAAATCAAGTTGAATCCAAAACTGAAAACCAACTGAACCCACAGAACTCCTTCCTGCAGTTTATTCATGTTACAGATATTTCAACCTGCATGAATAACTACAAAAACCTCAAGAGCTGGCTTTCACAGGCTAAATTTCTTTAACATATTTTAGCATCAAGTCATTAATTATCAATAAATGCCTATGTGCTGTCAGAAAAACATGTACTAGTAAACCTGCTGAGCTTCCTTCACAAGCTGTGGAAATCAGAATCCAGAAACAGAAAATACTACCTCAATAGCTCACGCAGAGATATCATCTTCAAGTCGTATATACTATTTAATATGAGATTTTTAACCTAGATACGTGACCACTAGTAGCTGTAGCAAACTCTCCCACATCAACCACCTTTCTCACAGCTAGACAAAATATCCATTCACAGGAAGGCAACCATGGCAGCTGGTGCACCTCTAGCAGCCACAAGGTGTCAGACCTTTATTGCAGCACGAAATGACTCATTACTGGAAAAATCCAAGGGGTCAAGGGCAACAGGAAAAGCTTCTGTAGGTACATTGGTGACAAGAGAAAGGCTGGGGAAAACATGAGCCCTCTTCAGCAGGAAATAGGAGACCTGGTTATCATGGATATGGAGAAGGCTGAGGTACTCAATTTTTGACTCTGTCTTTACCAATAAGTGCTCCAAACACTCCACCCAAGTTATAAAAGGCAAAAGCAACAGGGACTGGCACAATGAAGGACCACCTGCTATAGGAAAACAGGCTTGAGACAATCTAAGGAAGCTGAAGGTGCACGAGTCCATGGGAACTGATGAAATGCATCCATGAGTCCTAAGGGAACTGTCAGAGGAAGTGGCTAAGCCACTCTCCATTCATTGAGAAGTCGTGGCCATCTGAGGAAGTTCCCAGTGACTGGGAAAGGGGAAACATAACCCCCATTTATAAAAAAGGGAGAAAAGGCAGACTTAGGGCACTACAGGCTGGCCAGCCTCACCCCTACACCTGGCAAGATCGTGGAGCAGACCCTCCTGGAAACTGTGCTAAGGCACATGGAAAATAAGGTGGTGACTGGTGAGAGCCAACATGGCTTCACTTACAGCAAACCACACCTGGCAAATTTGGTGGAGTTCTATGATTGTGTTATAGTGTTGGTGGACAAGGGAAGAGCAACTGACAGTCTACCTAGACTTGTGCGAAACATTTGACGCTGTCCCACAGGAGATCCTTGTCTCTAAATTGAACAGATGGAACACTCCCTGGATAAGGAATTGGCTGGTGACTGCACTCAAGAGCTGCGGTCAATAGCTCAGTGTCCAAGTGGAGACCAAGTTTGGGACCAGCACTGTTTAATACCTTTGTTGGTGACATGAACAGTGGGATTGAGGGCACCCACAGCAAGTCTGCCAATGACACCAAGCTGTGTGGTGTGGCTGATGTGCTGGAGGGAAGGGATGCCATCCGGACAGGCTGGAGAGGTGGGACTGTGCAAACCTTGTGAACTTCTACAAGGCCAAGTACAACTCCTGCACAGGTGTCAGGGCAATCCCAAGCACAAACACGGGCTGAGGGGAGAATGGATCAAGAAAAGGCCTAGGAAGAAGGACTTGTGGGTGCAGGTGGATAAGAAGCTCAACATGCCCCAGCCACAGGCACTGGCACACAGAAACCCCCCCTGTGCTGGGCTGAGCCCCCAGCGTGGGCAGCAGGGGAGGGGGGATTCTGCCCCTCTGCCCCGCTCAGGTGAGACCCCACCTGCAGAGCTGCCCCAGCCCTGGGGAACAACATCAGGAGGACGTGGAGNGGGGGTGTGGGGGGGGGGGGGCCGGAGGGGGGGGGGGGGGGGGGGGGGGGGGAGATGTCTTAAAAGGTCTCTTCCAATCCAAACCCTTCTACAGTTCTTATGAAAATAGAAAGAAACACCTGCAGGAGTGTGTATCTCCATAGAGTCCTCAGGCTCACAGAGTATATCTCATGGCACAGCAATGTCAAGTGCCAAAAAAGCAGTCACCTTCTTCACTGCTGAGCCCATTGTGCCCCTACCATAAGGGCACAGCATAATTCAGGTTGGAGGTCTCTAGTCTAATCTCCTGCTTCAAGTAAGGTCAGTTATGTTGTTAGGCCAGGTTAATCAGGTTATCCAGCCTGGTCTTAATATCCAAGGTTGGAAGCTGAGCAGCCTCCCAGGGTAATCTCTTCTACTGCTTGACTGTCCTTATGGTGAAAAAAACCCACTACCACCACAAAAACCCAACCTTCTCCTTATTTCCAGTCTGAACATCTCATTCCACCTCTCACCTTTTGTCCTTTGTCCTTCCAACCTACACCACTCTGATGGGCCTGGGTCCGTCTCTCTAATAACCTCCTCACAGACCCTGATAAGCTCTGAATGTGCCTCTCTGAAGACTTCTTTCCTCTAGGCTGAACACATCCAGTCTCCTCACAAGACGTGCAACCCAGATAATCAAATATCTTGGTGATTCACATTAATCTTTAAATTTTAGAAGGAACCGTGTCATGAAAACAACTTTCAAGACCTCACCAGATCTGCTGTAGCCACGTTGTTAAGAGGAGAATTTATTTTTAAAGCTAAGAACTACAATGTTTCAAACACTTTTTCTTTTGAAATTTACTCCAAATTACATTTAGAAATGCAGTAGCACCTGATTACATGGAAAACTACATGAGGCAGGGGAAAAAAAAACCCAAAACTGCAGTGCAACTTCTTGGCAAGCGAGTCCTTGCTTGGATTTCAAGAAGCACTCTTCAACACCAGAAGCATACAAGTTGAGAACAGCTACCCCAACTGTAACTCTTTGTAATACATCACCTCAGAGAAAAAGTGTACCAGACCTGTGAACAATGAATGAGTGTTAAAAAGAGCAGCAATTAGGCTGTTAACTGACTGAAAATACTCAGAGTGGTAATTTATCATTTGTGAAATATTTATCTGAGAGTCAAGAAAATAAAAGTTCAAAGTTAGGTTTAATTACGCTTATTGGAACACTGCAGGCCACAAAAAAATGTTCTTGGGGATTTTTTCACCATTTACATTACGAAGAGCAGAATAATCACACTAAATGTAACATATGAAGAGATACGGGCAATTTGCAGCACTATAAAATTCTAAAGGTGCTGATAACAACAAGATTCCCTTTCAATAGCTAAGAATAGACTCAAAGCAAAGAGCAAGCTGCCACACCAAGAGCTCATCTGCAGAAAGACCTCCACAGGCAAAATCCAGACATACTTCATGTCAGAAAGAACGAGAAACACGACTGGATCATTTATGGCCAAACTTCACAAACGATGTCATGATGAACAGAACTGACATGGGGAAAAGAGATAGTTCTGCAAATGTTACAAGTCAAAAAGAAAGAAATAGCTTATTTTCATATGAGAGGAAAAAGAAAGTCATGAGGCAGGCCAACTACTTTGCAATGTAAATAAAATATTTATAAACAATTCCAAAAAGTGCTAACAAAAGTATTAAAGCATTTAGATAGCTCTGTCAATTAACTAGATCTTTATGGTGTCTGGGTGTGAATTATTAGGACATGTCACTCAGCTTAACTTTGCACCCACTAACCCATCTGAAGTCACCATGGAGAAAAAAAAGATCTTGTTTCCAGAGCCTGCAAACAGAGTCAGTGCTGAGTGCCACATTTTCCCTCAAAGTAACAGCAGACCTTCCTCTGTCCAAAAGCTACCATGAGACAAGTAGAATAAAACAATCAGGGTAACCCCGGCCCCAAAACAGCACAGAAGCAACGTCAGCATCCTACAAGTCTGGCAAAGAAATGATACTGATTAGTCTGAAAGGAACTACTTCAGTTAGCTCACCTTCTGTGCATTTCATAAAATATGCTGAGTTGGAAGGGACCCATCAGGAACATTGAATCCAACTCCTGACCCTGCACAGGGCATCCCAAAAAGGCCACCATGTGACAGAGCAATGTCCAAATGTTTCTTGAACTCAGGCTTGGTGCTGTGACCACTGCCCTAAGAAGCCTTATTTGCTCATCCTCCCTCTGGATGGAAAAACTTCTCCTGGTATCCAACCTAAACCTCCCCTGACTCAGCTTCATGCTGTCTCCTCAAGCTCTGTCATTGGTCACGAGAGTGTAGAGTCTGGTACCTGCCCCTCAGCCTCCCCTCACGAGGAGGTTGAAGACTGCATTGAGGTGTCCCCTCAGTCTCCCCTTCTCCAGGCTGAACAAACCAAGTGCCCTCAGCAGCTCCTCACATGGTTTCCCCTCTACACCCTTCCCCGTCCTTGTGGCCCTTCTTTGGACACTCTCTATTAGCTTAATGTCTTTTATACTGTGGTGCCCAAAACTGCCCCCAGAACTCAAGGTGAGGCTGCCCCAGTGCAGAGCAGAGACACAATCCCCTCCCTCGCCAAGCTGGCCTGATGCCCCCCAGGACACAGTTGGCCTGATGCCCCCCAGGACACAGTTGGCCCTCCTGGCTCCAGGGCACTGCTGACTCAGATCCAACTTGCCATTGACCAGGGCCCCCAGGTCTCTTCCTGCAACACTGCTCTCTAGCCTCTAATTAATTTAAGGCAGTTACATACAGTAAACCTGTTGATTGTGAACTGTATGCTCAGCAATTTCATAAAGGCAAGTAAGTTGCAGACACCTCCTGAAAGAGAAATGTGAACACATCCATCAAATTTTAGCCCTGAGAAAAATTTGTATCACCTTTCAGCCATTGAAAATATAAAGTAATTCATTCCCCACAGAAAAGGATCCTGTTGTCCTGAAAGTGCAGCTTCAGCAGTAAGTTAAAGACAAGCAAATTACTAGTTGTGTATTAGCTGCAAGTTAATGAGAAAAGCATTCAGGTTCCCATGAATATATAGGGCCTACAGGAAGCTGCTAGTTCTCTTTGATATTCTAGCTGGATCGTCTTAAAACTGACACTTCACACATGCAACAGTGAAGTACCAAAGACTTCAAAGAAAGTTTCTAAGAACATTTAGTAACTACTTTATACATTAGTACCAATAACAATTGTGCCTACCATTTTAAAATCCTGGCTTTCAATAATCACCCCCACAATGACAGTCCCCAAAACCTATACCACAATGTCACTAAATCTTTGCGGCGAAGTTGATCAAACTTCACACAGCTAGGGAGAAGTTACTCTCTCCTCCTCTTCATTAGCTCCACACTTATCAGCTCATCTCTCACCATGACAGGCAATGCCAAGACCAGGATCTGTTCCTAGGAAACTTCACAGTACAAACTTCTTTGGAAAGTGGCACTAGGACTACCTCATCGTTCATCCCCCTTCTATGCAGTAGAGGACCCCTCTGAACCAACAACCTTCTTCTGTCAAGATACAGTTGGCCACCACTCCAATATAAAGAGGCAGGGGAGCAGTTTCACCTACTCATTAGAAACAAAGGAAAGACAAGTGAATGAAAAAGATTTGAGGAACAATAAGAATGAAAAAAATGAAGTAATTATTGGAGGAAATGCTTGTAGCTTTGAAGAAATGCATCACAGAAAGATCATCCATTAAAATAGTTTGAAGTTGCAAAGGACGTTGGTAGAATGGTTACTTGGAGGCAGTACTGACAGCTCAGAGGTGATTTAAGACATTCAATAGTCTAAGAGAAACATCAGAACCTAGAAGATAAAAATAACTAATATACTGTTGGAAACAGAAACACTAATCAATGAATTGAAAGATGGCTGTCATGGTAAAAGTTACAGGTTAAAAGAGCTTTGCATTAGTAAGATGAGAGGACACAGGCAGCATGAAACTCAGCACTTTTCAAGGCCAGGAAAAGGTTTGTTGCAGTAATCAAACAGGTAAGAATCTTGAGTTTCACCTGCATGAACAGACAATAAAAGCTACTGTTTAAACATGCCAAACAAAAACAGTCTGCAAGAATGACTGAAACCTCATTCTAGGTACTTATGTCTGCTATGCGTCAAAGAATAATTAGCTTCACACCTCACAACGAAGTATGATTGAGACAGCACTATTGTACAGATCAATCAAGATTAAGGAACATTAAGAACTCTGCTGTAATCACACTTTTTTGTGAACATGAACATTGAGCTATCAAATACTATAAACAATAGAAGACCAAAATGAAGCAGAAGGTCAAATAATTATCAGTACCAAAATAGTTACCTCAGATATTCAAATGAAAATACCTAGGCACAAGGAAGTAAAGCATTCACCTAAACAATGGAAAAACAAAATTAACTGATGTGTTTAAGAATGAGGAGAAAACAGTCACCTGAGAAGATCCTTGCCATGACAGAGACTGTAAATAAGGCAAGTAGAAAGGCTACGTAATTCTCTGAGTTTCAGCAGAAAGATGCGAATTCCAGAAAGTGCATGAATTTCCACTATTATACAAAGAACATACACCTCAAAAATGGAACTGAAGGGAACAAAACTAGCAACAGTCAAAGGTAATAGAATGAGCAGGAGACAACAGTTCCAGAGCAAGCTGATCTTGCTTCATCTGAGGAAAGATTGTATCACACTCTTATTGCAAGAAGAAACAGAACAGCAACATATGAAGGTGACAACTCCGGAAAGACACGCGAATATAAACTAAAGAGGTTTGCAGGTGAGGTAAGTCTCTGGAGGCAGGAAAGAGTCTTAAGGATGGGATCACACTCCCCCTGCCATCCCAGACAGTCTATAACACCCTGCAGAAAAAAAGAAGTAGAGATAGAAACACACAAGTTGTCATCAAAAGACATAATAAATATTGGTAAACTGTTGAGCTTAATGTTCTCCAGCAGAAAGAAGAGGTAAAGTGAGGGGCTTGCATGACTTAAGATAGCTATTACCAAGCTTCTGGTTCTAAAAGAACCTATTAAAAATTTTTATAAGGTCATTATAATGGCAGTATATAAAGTAAATACTGACACTAGGTTTCTCACAAATAGTCATTACAGATTTGGCTACTACCATTCTTGAGACCACTTATCATGCCTCCTTGGGCACTGACAACTCATCCTGAGTCTGGAAGCCAACAGCCCAAGACATGCTGCATCGCAGGATTTGTTAACTTCAATGTAATTGTATTGTTAGCTGCTTGTAGGCTTCATCTTCAAAGGCTGCACCTACAACATTTATTTGCTTCCTGTTGTTTAACGTTATTATTGGAACAGGAATTGCCACTGAAACAGAGTTCAAAAGTAAGAAACAGTCCTGAAAGAAGGGGCCTCACACACATTTTCATTCACCTCCCTCTGGGCATGTCTTTCCCTCTTACATTACCTGAGAAGAATTATGAGAAACAACAGAGACAGCAGGGCAAACTGGCTTTTGCCAAAACACTGAGACATTTGTCATTCCCAAAGGCAAAATATAGATACCCCCTGCCATTTAAAACAACACTGTACACACCTTGGGGCAGAATACCCAAATACTGTAGTATTGCATCTCAGGTTCTCCTAATGCTCTCCAGGATAAAAAAAGAAGCCACTTTACTAGGGGACCTCTGATGTTTTCAGCTCAAAAAACCACAATGCATCTACTATGATACCCCGCCTTATTTTACATAGCCTTTCTATTAATCCTTTAACTAAAGAAAGGATTAATATGAGTGTAAGCAAAGGAAAGATTTACAGTGGAGCGAAAGTTGTGGACAATAACTTCAAAAAGCAACTGGACAAGGCAGGGTACAAAGCGGCTCAGAGCCGGGGCCGAGACGCAGCGCTCGCTGCCGCGCTCCAGGGCCCGTGCCCAGCGCTAGGCCCGCTGCCCGCGACCAGGGAGCACCGACCCGCGGGAGGCACCTGAGGGCGCAGCCCCAGCCTAGCCCCGTCCGCCCCCGCCTCGCGGACAGCGCGGTGGCCCGGCCAAGGCGCTTCCTTTGTCCGGCCGCTCGCCCCACGGGGACCGGGACGGCCGCGGGGAGGTGGCGCTCCCGGACGCGCCCCTGAACGCGGATCACAGGGCCGGGCCGGGCCGGGCCGGGCCCGCGGAGGCGCCGGGCCGGCATGGGCCAGGGCAGCGACGCCTGAAGCTCCCGCCTACCTTCGTTCGCCAGGTCCGCCATTTTACTTCCTCAGCAGCGCCCACAATGCATCGCGCGGCCGGACGGCACCGCTCGCTGCGGGCCCGGCGCGCCGCGTACGCCCCGATTTACGGCCGCTCCGGGCCCCACCGCGCGTGCGCGGAGGGCGGGGCCGTCCCCGGCAGGCTCGCGCGCCCCGCCCCGGGGCCGAGCGGGTCC
>VWZW01004123.1:89194-170276 GCA_013397115.1 Edolisoma coerulescens
CGCGCACCGTGTGCACTGTGGCGGCCGCGGCCGTGGCCGTGGCCGTCGGAGCGGGGCCAGTTGCCCGCGGGTCTCCGTCCCGTGCGCGGCCTTGCCCTCCGTGCGTCCTCCCGTGGCTGCGGGGCCCAGGCGGGCAGGCCATGAGCTGCTCCTGGTGCCACGTCCTGTACTCACAGTGCCGCTGCCCGGGCCGGTCACGGGGCAGCAATCCCCGTGCAGTGTCTGCTCTGGGACATGACTTCTCTGGGATGCTGCCAGCCTGAACATTGACTTATCGAATATCCTGAGTGGAATCATCGAGTCCGACTCCTGGCCCTGCAGAGGACACCCCGACAATCCCACCCTGGTCCTGAGAGCATTGTCCAAATGCTCCTTGAGCTTTGGCAGCCTTGAGTCTGTGACCACTGCCCTGGGGGGCCTGTTCAGTGCCTGACCATCCTCTGGGAGAACCTTTGCCTAATATCCAACCTAAACCTCCCATGACACAGCTTCACACCATTCACTTTGGTCGTGGGTCATACCTTTCCGAGCCTTTTCTCCAGACTTAAACTCTCAGTTTTTGGGAGGATGCTGCTCCGTCCCACACATCTCTGTTTGCTGCGACATCTAGCTCTGCAGTAGTCCACACTGCTCAAAATGTAGGTGCACCAGGGTGTTACATGGTCACAGAGTGTCAGTCCAAAGAGTACAGTATATAACCACGCTAGTGCTCTCTCTTGATGGTGCCCCATATTTTGTTGGCTGCTTTGTTGGGTGCACCAGAGCTCCCCTGACTGCATGGTCTCAGTCTCTGTGCATTAGTCAACAGCAGCTGGCACAGGGGGTAGAAACTGAGCAACCCATGATTCTCATCTTACCCCTAATGATAGCTTCAAGGCTCATTTAACAACAGCATGCACAGTGCCCACCATTTGACTACATCCCTCACAAGTGATCACACAAGCATAAGGCAGAACCCAAGGGCCAGGATCCTGATTCCTTTTGCAAGTACCATACATTGAAACCATCTGGTTTGCCTGCTAGGAGAATTTTCCATCGGGAATATAACAGCAGAACTGACAAAACTTGGTAAGAATAAATGAATGGCACTAATTTAGGAACAACAATCATCACAGAATGGGTTGGGTTCCAAGGAACCTTAAAGCCCATCTCATTCCACCCCTTGCCATAGACAGGGACACCTTCCTCTAGACCAGGTTGCTCCAAGCCCCATCCAACCTGGCCTTGAACACCCAGGGATAGGGCAGCCACATCTTCTCTGGGCAACCTGTACCAGGGTTTCACCATTCTCACAGCCAAGAATTTCTTCCCAATATCCCACCTAACCCTGCCCTCTGGAAGTGGGAAGCCATTCCCCCGTGTCCTGTCATTCCAGATCCCTGTCCACAGTCTCTCTCCAGCTCTCCTGGAGCCCCTTTAGGCACTGCAAGGGGCTCTGAGGTCTCCCCAGAGCCTTCTCTTTTCCAGGTGAACATCCCCAGCTCTCCCAGCCTGTCCCCAGAGCAGAGGGGCTCCAGCCCTTGGAGTGTCTCTGTGGCCTCCTCTGGACTGGCTCCAGCAGCTCCACGTCCTCCTGATGTTGTTCCCCAGGGCTGGGGCAGCTCTGCAGGTGGGGTCTCACCTGAGCGGGGCAGAGGGGCAGAATCCCCCCTCCCCTGCTGCCCACGCTGGGGGCTCAGCCCAGCACAGGGGGGGGTTCTGTGTGCCAGTGCCTGTGGCTGGGGCATGTTGAGCTTCTTATCCACCTGCACCCACAAGTCCTTCTTCCTAGGCCTTTTCTTGATCCATTCTCCCCTCAGCCCGTGTTTGTGCTTGGGATTGCCCTGACACCTGTGCAGGAGTTGCACTTGTCCACAAGTCCCACCTCTCCACCCTGTCCATGTCCTTCTGGACGACATCCCTTCCCTCCAGCGTGTTGACCACACTACACAGGGTACCTACCTTTAAGAATACCTATCTTTAAATACATGTCCATCTTCTTCATATGGTGGAATACTTCTGTAGATCAGACAATACTATTTGGAGTTTTATGATTGCTAGTGCAAGCTGCATTATCAGTTGAATTAGCAAGACAGTGGGCACAAGAAATCCATGTGTTTTCTAAAGCGTGTTAGGGACAAATTCTTACCACACTTGCTAGACAGGCCATCTGGTTCAGCTGGACACCCAACTGTATCTGATACTCATGACCAAGAGAGGAATGTTTGGGGACGTGTTAATCAGTGGTCATGTTGGGTGTAGCAACCATGAAATTGTGGTGTTCAAGATTCTGAGGGGAGTGATAAAGACAAATGGCAGACTGCAGCGCCTTCAAGAGAATGACTTTGGGTTATTCAAGTGAAGTGAGATTCTGAGAGTTAGCTCTGAAGGACAAAAGAGCTCAAAAGAGCTGGCAGCTTGTTAAGGACTTCCTCCAAGCACAAGAACAGTCTGTCCCAGCAATCAGAGGAATAAGTAAATGTGTTGGGAGACAAACTTGGTAAACACAGAACTTGTGAATGAACACCAAAAAAAAGTATACATGAGATGGAAGCCAAGGACAGACTACTGAAGTGGAATATAGGAATACTTCTTCAGCATGCAGAGATGGTATTAGGAAAGCCAAAGGTCAGCTAGAGCTGAAACTGCCAAGGGATATCAAGTGCTTTCCTGGTCTCACTCTCCACCAAGGAAGTCCCCCAGGTCTCTGAGCTTTGAGGCAGGACTCAGAAACAAGATCAAGTCAAAAATCTCTTGAGAATTCTCAGCCCACATGAGTCCATGGGATCCAGTGGGCTCTGTGGGAGGGGGCTGATGTTACTGAACAGACACATTCCATCAGCTTTAAAGGGCCCTGGAGATCAGTGAAGACCACGTCTGTGTTCCAGGGGGCACTTTAAGCAGCAGGAGGCTCTGTTTAACCTCTCACTCTGCTGCTACCAAGGCAGAAGAAAAATACCATTAAGAGTGTTGCTTTTCACCTGAGGTGGTCCTGTCATGCTTCCCTGGCTTATATAAACTTGCCACTAGTCAAGAAGCTACATGGTCCTGCACAAGTCATCCCCATTTTCCCTGAGGGTAGAGCTCCAGCCATGGTATCCACAGAGACCTGGGGTTGCAGCATTTTTTATTTCATCCCAGCTGACTTAAAGCTGATTTTAGCACATCCTCTGATCATGACCTGACACTATGAATAGCTTTGTAAGATTTTTTCATTTTGTGCATGTCCACTTGGAGCTTACAGGGCTGGACATCAGTGTTGGCAGCTGCATGATGTCCATATGGCAGCCTGAGCCTGTGTGTGGTTCTAGACCTTGTCTGTGCCTTTTCCCTGGAGAACATTTGGTGCAGACGATTTGCAGAGAATTTAGCCAAAAGAATTAGCTTGTTTCTATTCACACAAGAACTGTAATTTTCAGGGATATACAACATGGCTGACTTAGCTCCAGTCTTTATGGAATTAAGTTCCTTTCCCAAAGCAGACATGTCCTACAAACTGAGCCAAACACTAGTATTGAAAAGTGAGAGTGAGAGTAATTACTTATTATGTGTCTAAAAAACAATAATTACATTTTTAATTTAAGTACTTATTCTGATACAGATATCCATTACAGAAAATTTCACTTTAGAGCATTAAAACCTATTAAACCTATAAGAAACTGTGAATGTGCTTTTATCATGAAAATGTTGGGCAACTTTAATTATAGGAATTACTGTCCTGTGCTTCTTTAATGAATGTGTGGTACCAGCATAGTGAGTGATGTGACCTATATAAGGAGAGTGCTTTGGAAAGAATGTACCTCAGAAAGTTACACTCACTAGACCTTAAGAACCAGCAGGTCACGGTGTGTTCTCTATTCATGTTCTAATTAGAGCCCATACTTCTCAGAATCATTAACATAAGAGAGGAAAATTAAGAGTTTTATCCTAACAGTGTTGGGAGGTTTCTGATTGTGATTTAATTTACCTTCAAGTAAATCTGTAGTAATACCAGCATAAATGTGATTCTAGCAATTTATTATTTCAATAAAAAGTAAACTCCACCCACATCAACTTTACAGTTCTTGTGACTTTTAGAAATTAATTACAAGAGTTATCTGTACCCTATGAGCTTGTCAACTTGCTGATATAACTAGAATCTATTTTGGGTGCATGCCATTAAGATACTATAAATGCCATACTTTCTGATTAGTACTATTGTTAGGTCAGTATTTCTAAAGGGACATGGCCTAAAAGTCACTATGACTTTGACAAATTAAATATTTTTCCATAGCTGAGCTCTCAAAAAAACCCCCCAAAAAACCAAAAAAACCCAACCCAACAAAAAACCACCAAAAAACCCAAAAACTCACCAAAAAACCAGACACAAAACTCCAAACAAACAAACAAAAGAAAACCAACCAACCAAACAAACAAAAACCCCACAAAGGCAAAAAGCCACCACCTCACAAAGAAAACCCCAGCCAAAACCAACCCACCCTCTTTGAAGACGTTCTACTTCTGAGACTGTCATGTGGATGGACTCAGACCCTGGAGCATTCACAGTTGTTCCATAGCATGACAGTGGCATTTTGATCCATAGTCATAAGCTTTCATTAGTAAGAAAAGAAACAGAGGCTCTAGAGTGAAGACAGCACCACAGGTAATCACTATCTCATTTCTAGCTCTATCACTCTACCAGTGTCCTGGACACTAGATGCTCACACCATGTAGGTCAGTCAATATACTATCTTGTCTGCTTCTGGTGGCAAACCTGGATCAAGCAGAAACCTGTACCTGAGGCCTCCAGAGGTCCATTCTGCCCACACCTCTATGCTTTTCAGTAGTACAGTAATTGTTTTTAATTGGGAAATATATCCAAGACTCTGTGTAAGTTAGGTTCTGCTGGAGTTGATTCAGTTGAAACCTATTTTTTTAACTTGTTTCTGAACTAATGAAGTTATTTCTCAGATAACTCATTCCTTACAGCATGGGAGAGCTGGCAAAACCAAGCAACCTGAAGAGGAATAGGGCTTCCTTTTTCAACAGCAGCATGGGTTTATGTTACACTCAACTGACCGATGTCACATGCTTTCCCAGCTGCCAGATCATTTCTGGGTTTTATAGATCCACTTCAGAATATTTCGTTAAAGTTGTGATCCCTCTTGTGGCAGCTCACACCTCCTGTGACATCGTGACCCCAAGCCAGAAATTGCTATATTAATGACACTGGGTGACTGAGCAGTGGCCAAGCCACGTATTTTCAAACACTTGTTTGCTGGAAATTACAACAATAAAGAAAATACATTTGTTAACCTGGTTTCAGGCAACATGCAATGTGAAGGCAGTGGTTCATCACTGGAAAATAATAGTTGCATGTAATCCTAACCCTAAAGTAATGGGGGGTGTCAGTGTGGGGCCAGCCACAAACCCTGCAGCTGAGGGTCTTTAAGAACATGAAAGTGACATTGGTTACCACCATAAATGTTTTCAGCAGGGGATTTCTTATGAAGCATTTGTTTCCCCCTTTGTGAAGACTGAATCATAAATTTTTCCCTGAGGAAAGAGAGCTATCTTTCTCCAACTGTAAGGAAAGTGGTCATCTCGTGACAGTTTTGAGGAACCAACCAGGTACGCAGCCTACACCTTGTCTTTTCTCTGGCATCTGGTATAGTTTCAGAAGGTTTTCAGGTTGTTATTAAATTCAGTTCCTTCTAGTATCCTCATCTGCAAGGATTTACAATTATTTCAGTGGGAATATCTACAGGGTAGAATACTTGCTAAAGTGGAATGATCAATATGTCCTATCAGTGAATTGATTCATGAGCAAAGCTACTCACATGCTCAATACATTTCAGAACTGAATCTGGCTTTATAGAAATAAAGGGCTATTTGGGGGCTTACTCAGCATTTCCAGGAATTGTATGCAATTTCAACTGCAGATCTTATAACAGCATGGGCCAAGGCACCACTGCAGAAAGGGGAAGGTTTTTTCTGTTAAATGCTTGGCAGGTAACCAGCAGCCCAGCTGAGTGAAACTCCAAAATTCGAATGATGTCCCGCTGGCACTCAGCTCTGTTCATCCGGGCATCACTTAAGGGCTGCTCAAAAGGGCTCCTTAGGCCATGGCATAGCCTCCTCCCTGGCTGTGGTGGGATCTCCAGCACCCACTAGATGGTGGTCTGGGATAACAAGAAGGAGGCTTATGAGGCCCTGAGTGCAAAGGAAAAGGGATTGTTTGCCATGAGGGACTGAAGGGATTTGTCAAAACACTAGAGCTGGGGGCAAAGGGCTAAAAACACTATAGGAGGGTCATTAAAGCTACCTTCCTGATGTTTTCTCTCAGAGGAAACAAGCTGGCTTGTTACAAGTTGTGGCTTGCTTCTAGCAAAGTGCATCTGTGCAAGGGCAACTAAGTCCACTCACAAATACAAAGAAATGCCTTAGAAGCATCCATAGTCTGAGTTTCACATCTCTAATTCACTTGCAATGTCAGTGCTGCTCCTGAGCTGTGACTCTCCAGGCACATTGCCCCAGGACTCTAGAGCCTGAAAGCATGAGCAAAGCTGTCAGTAATTGGGGCTATTGGGGGCCTGAATTAAAAGGCTTGGAAATCTCACTCACCGTCCTGCATTGCTGGGAGACCCTGGCAGTTTGAGCCTGTTCCTGCCACAACCTAAGAGCTGAAATGCAAACAGCATCTTCCTCTGCAGACATTACAGTGTGCAAGGAAAAGGGGACCTGCACTCCCATTCTCTGGCACAACTTGGGAGCTTTTTTTTTGCTAGGACTTTGTTTTCTTCAAGTGCTTTCCCAAGCTGGCGGAGCAGTACTGGTATATGGACTGAGGTGGTATATTCACTGAGGTGATGTATCTCTAACCTTGGAGAGTTTCAAATTTAGCTGGGTCAAATTTAACTGAATAACCTGATCTAACTTTGAAGGCAGCTTTGTTTCAAGCAGCAACTTAAAGTACAAAATGTCTTTCCCTACCTATACCTTTCTATGATTTTGTGATATATTTGATTTCTTTCATTCTTAAAAGACTCTCTGAAATGAGCTGTGCAGGTAGAAGGGGAAGAGGATGTAGACAGTTGTAACTGCAACTCTTTGTCCATCTAAATAGGATCAATGTGCAAAAACATGTGAGACCACATTTGTGGTGCTTCATCTTAGTGCATGCACATAGCCCCAGCCTCCAGAGACTAGCGGCTTATATTTACTGGAACATTCTTCCTTCTGAATATAACCACTAGATGGGGAAGCAAGCACTTGATTTTTCACAATTTCTTACTGAAAAATTGTACTTCCGTGGTTTTGGCTATGCTTATACAATTCACTGTGTTCTCGCCTCTCTGTTTACCATCTCAGAATGGGTACCTGCTTTAGTACCTTGTGTTGTAGCACCCAACCTCAGGATTTCAGCCTATCCACGTTTAAAGAAGGCTCTGCACAAGACCACAAAAAAAAGACCCTAAATCTGGAGGCGTATAGTCATAGAATCACAGACAAGTTGGAGTTAGTAGGGACTTTAAACCCCATCTCATTCCGTCCCATGACACAGGCAGGGAGAGCTTCCATTAGACCAAGTTGCTCCAAGCCCTGTCCCACTTGGACTCAAACACTTCCAGAGATGGGGCAGCCACAGATTCTCTGGGCAACCTGTGCCAGGGCCTCATCACCCTCACAGGGAAGAATTTCCTCCTAATAACTCAGCATTATCTAAATCTCTCCTCTTTTAGTTTAAAACCATCCCCCCTTGTCCTATCACTATCTGCCTGTGTAAAAAGTCACTCTCCCTCTTCTTATAAGCTCTCTTTAAGCACTGAAAGGCTGCAGTTGAGGTCACCCCAGAGCCTTCTCCTCTGAGAAGGTTATGAGGCAGCCAATTTATTTCAGCTTGAGCTGGTGCCTCCAAAGAGTGACCCTGAACAGCACAACCCCTGGGCCTTTATCTGCTCACAGTCTGTGCACCTGACCTTCACACACTCTTCACATGCTCTGCAGATGCCTCTTGGTCCAATGGCAATTTATGATCTGGGGTCTTCTAAAACCTCCTTGGTTTCTTTCTCCATATCCACATGGGCAGACCATTAAATGCTCTTCTCTTCCAGCTTGGGGCAACCTTCAGGCCCTCCAGGGTCTCAGCCCTTACCTGAAGATCTCCAGTCTCCAGATCTCTGTCTCCTCCCCTGCTCAGCCATTCATGTTCACAGAGTTCATTTACAGCTCACCTCAAAGCCAAGCTTTGAGCAGGGCCCACTCATGTTAAACTGTAAGCAAGTTACAATTAAATTTCAACCTCCACTATTAATTTCTAATATTCTATAAGTAAACTTATTTTAATCCTCAACAGACCACATATCTCTGGCTGTGGCATCCAGCCAATTTCTTAGCCACCTATCCTGGTTTCAGACAGCACAGGGCTAATTTTTTGCAGTAGCCAAGAGGGGGTGTGGCTAAGGCCCAGATGTTATTTGACACAAAAGGGACTCTCTCTCTCTCTGTCTTGTCCAGGAAGAAGGGGTTCCTTCCAGTCGAGAAAACAGTGTGGACAGAATAGTCTGATATTGTTTATTTTGGGGGGATTTCCATGTAAATAATTTTCTTGTACCTTTTGTTATTAATATCATTGATGTTAATGTTAGTTTTCTTATCTCATTGCTGTTTCCAGTAAATTGTTCTTATGTCAACCCATGATCTTTGCCTTTTGAGCCTCCAGTAGGAGGGGGATGGAGAGGAAGCAGTGCATGGTGTTAGTGGGATTACTAAACTGGAGAATACCGTTCTTAAACCGTAACACCACCAAATACCCAATCTTCAAATCCATGTCTCCCCAATTTGGAGATAAGGATGCCATGTGGGACCATGTCACAGGCTTTACAGAAGTCTAGGTAGATAATATTGGTCATCTTCCCTTGTCAATCGTTGCAGTAACTCCATCATAGAAGGCCACCAACGTGGTCAGGCACGACTTGCCCTCGGTGAAGTTGTGCTGGCTGTCTCGGGTCAACTCCTTGTCTTGCATGTGCCTTACCATTGCTTCCATGAAAATCTGCTCCAGTACTTTCTGTGTCAGGGACCAAAGACGTGTCTATGGCCTGCCATATTTGGTCTGCTGTTGTGCACGTCGGCAAGATAATGTAGAAGAAGACCTTATTGTTAGTTGGTAGGACTTTAACCTTCAGAAATGAAACTGTGTATCGGTCCTGGAGGGATTCAACCTGTGAAAGGGAAATAATACACAATAAAGCCATTGTTGGCATGGAGGTGTTATAGATGGGCCCTGGAGTGGAGGGGAGAGGAAGAAAAGTTGCACACCGTTTTCATCCAGGGGATGCCCTGAAGGTGCGCTGCCTCCCTACCCCTCCAGTTCAAAAGCCATGCTCCATCTCCTTCTTCCGCTCGGCAGCTTCTCTAGAATCCAGGGGTCTAATGTGACTAATAAAATTAATTTGCTATGCAATTCTAAGTGCATCTTGAGTTTTTTGTGCACGGGCATCCTCCTGAACCTGTAACACCTTCCCAGGCACAGAGGTGATGCTCACTGGTAGTGGTTCCACAGGCCAAAACAGAGTTAATGTTCTCACAGTAGCCAGGAGGGGCAGAACCTGGAGCTGCGTGGGCGTGCCCAGGTTGTTATTCTACACCATCCACATCACAGCAGGGGAGGTGGGGTGGAAGTGAGGGATTCCCATTTCTGAGAAGGAAGGGGGAAAAGGGTGCACATGGCAGGCCCAGGGGCCATTTCTTCATTGTCTCAGAACCGTGCAGCACCTGCCAGGCTGGCTGGTTGGTTGGTTAGTCAGTGAGCACTTTTTTGAATGTAAATCACCCTCTTTTTGTATACTTTTGTTATTAAAATTGTTGATGTTACTGTTGGTTTTCTTATTCATTACTGTTTCCAGTAAATTGCTCTTATCTTTGACTTTTGTTTCTCTCTTATGGGAGGGGGTAGAAAGAGGGTAGCAGCTGCATAAGGCTGAATTTCCAGCTGAGCTTAAAAGCATGACATCTTTTTAAAAATAGGATTGATGTTTTCCTTTTTCCAATGATTGGGGCTTCGCCTGACCACCATGGCTTTTCAAATAGGATGGAGAGTGGCTTAGCAACTACATCAGCCCTCAGGACCCTGGGATGCATCTAATCAGGCTCCATAGATTTGTGCCTATTCAGTTCCATCAGATGGTCTCAGAGCTGCTCTTTGCTGACGGTGGGAGGGATGTTGTCCCCCAACCTTAACCCGGAGGTTCAGTAACTTGGGAGAGGCAGGAAGTCTGATGGCCAGTGGAGTCTGAGGCAAGGTCGTGCATGGGTTCAGGTCTGCACAGGTTGTACAGCAGGAGAATGACTTACAGGGAAATGATTAAACAGACAGGTTTGCTGATACACCTACAAACAATCAGTACCTTGGGTATCTTCAGTCTTTACCTTCATTATGTTTTTAAAGATCCTTCAGCAGCCTGGAACATAACAAAGGCAGTTGAGGCCTGCCTTAGCTTCAATCTAGTACTTGAAAAATACCATCAACAACAATTTGGAAAATTGGAATTTACAGACTGTGCAGATGTAAAACTGTGGTTCATATTAAGGACGAAATAAAAGTTTTGGGGGTTGGTTCTCATGTGCCTCATAATCAGTGTCTGTCCCAAAGGCTGTTGTTAGTTGGGGTTATCCAGTGTGACTTTTGCCACAAGTTTGTGATTAGGCAGTTAGAATATTTTCTTGGGAAATCACTGAGTATTGAATTCCATACTTTATTCTAAATGGCACCTTCCTAGACTTGAGATGTCAGAGAAACATCTGAAGCAAGCAGAGCATGAGGCACACAGACAAAGGCATCTGGCTAAGGATGGGGATCTGCATATTCAGCTATGGCTCCATCTCAGGAACAGTGTTTGGTCCTCTGGCCATGCTGAGCAGGGCACCACACCTTTGTCAACCAGGGCACTAGACCTATGGTTATAAATGAACGGACCCAATTTAAGAATAAAACAAATATAAATTTATTTCGTGTCCGAGAAAAATCGCACACACAAAGCCACGACCGAAAAGGAGACAGAACCAAGCCCGGGGTTGGAACTGGGTGAACGCAGGTCCGACCTCTGTCGCATCGAACCTCCCTCATTCACCACAGCTGCTTTCGGGAGTAGGTTTATATACAGTTTTCCTGCATAAGTCCGGATCCTAGGTATTGTTTTTGCCATTCAGTATATTCATGAAGCTTGTCTTTCATGGGACTGAGATGGACAAAGCGCATCCTGTCTTTGATTAGTCTCTCGTCACCGGGGGAAGTTATCTGATGGTTCTTGATGTTCCATATCTGAGTTCCTGATCAGATCGTTAACGCCTGAGCTGGGAGGAGATCTTCGGAGATGGTCCATCATCTATACCGGGAACTCCTCTTTTGGAAATGTAGATTTCCAGGAGCTCGCTGGATGCCTTCTTGATGGGCCATCTGCTCTCTGTAGACCTGTTGTTCTGGGTGTGAGCACCTTCCCGGTAGGAGCCGCATTCCTCTCGGAGCCAGCTCTGGCCGTTTTTTAAAACTGGTTACAACTTAACCTTCTATACACATATTCTGATATTACATATTTGGGTGCGAATTTCCTGATTTATTTATAACACTATGTTAGCCATGAACTAGAGCAACCCTGACCCCTCTCAGGACCCTCCCTGAGCAGCTGCAATTCAGCACAGGCTTCCCACATGTTTCTAATTTTCCAGTACGAATTCAAACACACTCCTCCCTGGTTAGCACCATGGTGAGCTTAGCTTCTGAGGGGCATTAGGCATGGACACCGCAACTTTCTGCTCAGCCAAAGTCGACAGGCTAGGCACATGCTCTCACACCAGGGAGTATGAAGGGTCAGAGTGCTGGAAATGCTGATGTCAGTGTGTGGGGGGAGATCCCAAGGTACCAGGATGGCAGCATGCCCACCCTCATTTCTCAAATCAGTGTTCTTTATGGCCACTGGAGAAGGCAAGTGCAGAGAGCCCAGATAACTTTTCAGAAGTCTACCTTGACACTGCTCCTGCCACCGCTCACACCAGCACATCTTACCTTCAGGAAGATTATAGGAGACACTGTCCAAGAGATGTCATGCTGGAGATGCAATGGGGGAATATCAGCATATCAGAGCTCTACAGGAAAGGAATATGGTCAGTAATGAAATTCCTGCAGTGACACAGACAAGCGAAAACACCAGCCTCGCTGACAAGTTGGGACCAGCTCCATCTGCCTGCCCTAAAACTTTACTCTGGGGCCAAGCAGAGGCATAGCAGCAACATGCCACCCGGAATAATGCAGGCACCTTGCACCACTCAGGGTAGATGGCACCAAATATTCCTGACCAATTTATACCCTGTGCTCCTGTACTGGGCAGAGAGAACTTAAGAAACCAGCAACACTGCATTTGCCACCTCTGCCAGAAAACAACACATTACAGGAGCTGAACTGGACAATCCTCTGCAACTTGCCCTTGAAGAGGGGTCTGCCACTGTAAGCAGAGGGGTCATTGCAGAGAATCCCCTTAGCACCAAAGAGCCCCTTAGCTCCACTGAAGCTTCCAAAAGGCTCTAAAAGATGAAATAGGCTTCCCTAGGGAAGTAGCTGCAGGGTTAGCACAGCTTTTTGCATTCCTGTCTGGGACTAAGAGCAGGGGGAGTGTTCTTAACCACAAAGACTGATTCTCCAGCAAAACCACCCTGATCTCTGCAGTTCAGTAGGTATCACAAATACCCACATTGCTGCATGCTCTGCATATCAGTGCCCATAGCAGCAGCACTCCTTGCTCCCACTGCCACACATGGACGGGAGTGTCACTTCCCATGCTGGACACGAACGATTGTCTGTTTCCTTCTGCATCATGTTTGCTGGGTGCCACCTCAGATTAAAGGAAGATGAGTCGCCCTTTTTCCAAGATAAGTGCTCGTGTGCAAACTAGAAATGAGAACGTGCTAGGGTAGACAACAGAAGTTTTCAGATGTGAGATTTATGCAGAGGAGACAACTCTGTACAACAAAAAGTTTCCTGAAATATGAAAACATGAATTTTGATGTAAACAAAACCCAAAGGGAACACATTTTGCTGCTCCTTTTTAATAAAAAAAGCTTTCAGGACTTTTAAAGCTTGATGTAAACACACTCAAAATGTTCTATCCGCCTCCTTCCTTAGCTTTGCAAAACGACCTTACACAGACTTTCACAGCAACACTGTACAAATCCAGTATCAGTCTCCAGTAGTCAAACTTTTCTTGTTTTAAAGCAGTAGAAGTGAGCATCTTCTACAAAGATTATTCAGATTATTGTTGCCATTCTGCTGATGAGGTCCATCAGGTTCCAAGCAGATCAGAGCCACAAGTGTGTTTATGACAGCTTGCCCATGCTGCTGATACTTATTTGTCTCTAGAGCCAGAAAGGAATTATTTCAAATGGAAAATTAGGTGTGTAAGACGCAAGGCAGTGGTGGACCTTCCTCAGGTACTGTTCTTCTCTGCAAAGCAGCATTGCCGACTGCCTTGTACCTCACTGGCCTAAAATAATTAGAAATACAAAACTGCTGAATGACTGAGCCATCCCTTCCTTGCTAATAGTGTCATCCTGATGGAGGTAGGAAGGCTGCAAACGATATGTCTGTAATAGCGAAGGCAGGCTATGAAAAGAGCAGAATAATATGGCAGATTGCCTCACTGGCTTTCACCCACAATCAGGTCCGTGGAAACTGGTTCCTCTAAATTGGCAGAGAAGCAATTGTGTGTAAAATCATGCTATGAGAAGCCAGTGTCCACAAAGGAGACAACTTTATTTGAATAAAGGGAGAGAATCCACTGGGGCATACCCCCATGAGGTGTCTCTGGAGGTTTTGGAGGATACAGCCTTCTTTGGTTTGAATTTGCAAATGGTTCGTTGTTACCAGGAAACAGCAGATTATCAGCAGTAGTCCATGTTATCCCTAGAGCAGACTCTGTCCCCCTCAGCCCTCAGCACTGCAAGGCTGACTTCAGGCTGTATGGAAAATCACGCTCTGCAAAGCCAGTGTCCATAAAAGAGACAGAGGAGTCCTGCAACTTATTCGAACAAAGGCAGAGAGTCCACTGGGGCACACGCCCACAGGGCTTTCTCTCTCGAGGTTTTGGAGGGCGCAGCCTCCTTTTATCCCAAACTCCCGGCCGCATGTTGCCCTCTTCCTTTCCCCACTGGCTGAGGTAGCAGGAAGGTGCAGCCGTCCCGAACCGCCTACCACATTCCCCCTTGAACCTGTCATTTTACCCCAAAGTTCAGAAGTTCAGGTTTGTGCAGAGCCACTCGTCAGTTTCAGGAGCCGAGCTCCCTGGGCTCTGTAACAAAGGTGCTGCTTGAAGTCAGTAGGGCCACTGACCCATTTCAAAGACATTAACACCCATACCCTCACCCATGGAATTGTTTGTAAAGACATTAGCACACATCTTCCCTACCAAGGCCTCCCGGTTCTTTTTTGTGTCCTGTCGCTGCATGCCCTGCTGCCCCCAGACGCCGCTGCCCGGCCTTTCCCCGAGCCCTGCGAGTGCCGGCNGCCCCCGGGCCCGGGCAGCGGCCTCGTGCTGGGTGGAACCGGGCCTCGCTCACTGCGGCCGGCAGGAGTCACGGGCACAAAGAAGGAATAAGGAACGAGCTGTGGATATGGTGCTTGTGGCTAACCCCTCCTCTCCAAAGGATTTCTTTCCATCTTCAAGAGCTCGGTGCCTGGCGTTACTGTGCAGTTGGGAGTGGGCAGAGCCTGTCATTCGACCTGAACAGGCAGAGCTTGGTTCCCGAGCCAGTCCGAGCTCCCCCCTCCCCCCCAGCCCTCCACAAGCTTTCCTCCAGGTCTACAGTGTGACGGTATGGGGAGCACCCTGTAAAGGTAATCCTCCGCTCAATTTTGCATGAAGACTTTGTTAATCATACAGGAGATCCCAAATGTAGGCAGGATTCGCAATCCAGGGAAGCATTAAAGATATTAAGGGACTTGAAAGGATCAGAAATACTCTTTCTTATTTCTGGTTTTCAGAGATTTAGTGCATTTGCCACCTTCACAGGAAGAGGGGATGACGGTATGGGATATCGCTAATATAATTTGTCCTTACAGATTTTACATTAATCTAGGTTTTGTGAACAGACGTTCATACACTTCTGACCTTCAAGAAGCAGCTTTGCTCTTGGACTGTAACGGAGCTGAACTGCCTAAGGCAGTATATTGGCTATGTCACTGCTTTCTGTCAGTCTTTTACGTTTTCTCTGACAGCTATGCAAAAAATGCATTTTAACCAGAACTCAGTATGTAATTTTTTGTGCTAGATGCCTGCTTGGTTAGACTGAGCAAGCACCACTTCTTTAAATTCCATTCTCTTTTCTGACACCACATTTTAAGTTATCTGACCTGGAAAGTGCTAACAGACCTCCCCCATCAACTCGTTTTTGAGACAATGTTTTAAACATGTGGATGAAACATATATGCATATAAAAATTTATCCAAGGGAAGCGTATAATGGAATTGAAGCCTTACTAAATAACCTTGTTGCTGCGTACCTGAGTAAAATGCCTCAGAGAACACTTCTTTCCTGAGGCTCGGTTCCCCTTCTTGGCAGTGCCTAAGCATGTTTCTGCTACAAGGTGGACGACTGGGCTCCCCCCGCCGCCGGGATCGGGACCGTTTGTGGAGCCACTTGCTCTGCATTTCCTCTTCCCTGCTGCGACCAGAGGCAGCGGGTGCCTTGTGGCCATTAGCAAGTGAGACGCTCCATGGTATAGGAGTGTTAGAGGGGAGAGTCTGAATAATGTTATGTGTTAATAATGAATTCTTTATTTGCTGGTTTTGCATCATTTCATTGCATAGTATTGCAAGGGAACCAGCAATAGTACATTCACAGTATAAAGCATAGTTACCAGGACTTACAGCTGTGTAATTCCCACGGGATTTATTCCCATTGCTTGGCACTGGCTGTACACTGGTGACCTGAGTGACATTGTAGCACAAGGCTTTTCTGCCCAGACACTCGCATGCTTTTCTCACCTCTTCACAGGGAACTAGACGGACCTGCTGTGAGCACAGCTGCAGATCAGGGAGGTAAGAGTGTGTTTGTGTGTGGGAAAGCACCGGGAAGAGGGGCAAATAAGTCAAAGCGATGGTTGCTGGGAGCACACAAAGGCCTTCAGACCATCAGCCGGGATTCCTGAATTGTTGAAAGGCTGGCATTCATTAGTTACTTTATCATTCATGTCTTTAAGTAAGAAGAGTCTGTAAATTTGACCAATTTTACACGAAGTAGCAGGGTTTGAGTTAATCTGGGGTAAGGACATGTCCAGAGCTGATCACTTAGCAGAGGTGCAAGGAGTGCAAGCATCAGGGGACAGGGTTTCTTGTGCTCAGCGTGGCCAGAGCTGAAGGAGAGGTCGGTTCTGTTCGTCCCCATGCTGGAGCCTCACCCTTCATGTTGCACTGCACTGACTGTCAGCAGTGCTAAAAAAATATTTCAAAGCAGAGCAAAGTATGCAGGATGCTGTTCCAGAGGTACTTCTTATCACAGTGCTAAAAGAGGGCTGAGCAGATAGTGCAGGTATCCTGGCAAATGTACACAATTCATGGGACCAAAGCAGAGCAGCAGCCTGGCAAGCAGATAAACACGGGGCTGGTTTGCTTCCCAAGTTCTTCAGCATGGTGTGCTGTGATGAAGAAGAGTGGAATTTTCCATCTGGTTAATCAGACTTTGCGTGCCATGCTGCTGTCTCCCCACCATGGCTGCTTGCAGATGCCCATTTAGCTGCAGGCTATGAACGGTGAGATTTCTCAGGGGCTTCTCCTAGGTCAGGAACAATCACTGGAAAAGTAGATCAGAGAGCTCACAGAGGAGGTGGCCTGATAAGCTGGGAACGTGTCTTCCCTTTGGCTCAGTTTCTGTAATGAGCTGTGAGATGCTTGTGTTGCCTCTGTTGACAGCGTGCAGCCAGCACCGCTCCACGCTTTTCTGAGCAAGGACTTGAGCCCCACATGCCTGCCTGAGCTCAGCCTAACACCCACGGGCATCTGGGGCCACTTCATGACCCATCTGCTTTATGACCCCTCTGCTTTCCCTGTCTGGGAATTTGGAAAGGATGCTTGGCTGGAGGCAGGAGTGATCCCATGTAGAGTGACTGCCTGTGCACGACTGTGCTGTGCTGGCACAGGACAGCCAACTTGGCGCAGCCTTCCCAGGTATGGAGACCTTCTGAATCCCAGCCCAGCACTGTCTGTGCATGCTGCCTTCGTGGGCCAGGGAGGTCCAGGCACCAGATCTGTGCAGTCTCAGTGGGTGAAGTGTGCTCGGCAAACCCTTCTGTAGCACCACAGGGGGCAAACCGATCCCTGAGACAGCTCTGGAGAACTGTTTGAAGAGAAGTCCATGCTTCCCCATGTAATACTTCAAAGATGTAACAGAAAGGGCAAAGCTTATGAAGCTGAACCTGTTCAACTGTTAATTTGAAAGCTGATTTATTGACTTCTGGCTGTGTTAATATATTAACCCCTATAAAAGAGTGATCTGGCAGAAATCTTGCTGACTGGACAAGATACAAAGATAGGCAGAAAGCTACATATGCCTTTGGTGTAAGATACCACTTGACGACGAAGGCAGTTTGGCAAGGAGATGCATGTAGTGTCACCTGCAGTCTGAAAGAGGCGATCCTGTATCTTTCTGATACAGCTTCCAGGAGATGCTCCACAGTGGGAAGATTTGGAGATTCATGCTGGATCTGGGAACCTTTGAGTTCTCCACTTGGGGGTCTTACAGCAAGGCTCTACCCCAAGGTAAACAGATGTTTTGTCAAAATTAGGAGCCTAAAAAACATGACAGAAGAGTGTCATTAACAGAGTAAAATAAAGTCTGAAGAAGAGAGAGGTAGAGTGTGCTTTTTCTAGAGAGAACTTGAGAGAGTGAAATACAAAGTCAGTGAGGAATGGTTGAAAGCATATGGTTTTAGGGGATTCTTCAATTCAATGAAGGAAAGCCCATGGTGTAGATTTCCTCTAGAGCTGCCTGCATTCTCTGAAGTCTTAAGGTTTTTAATTCCTCTCCTTCACAAAAGCCATTGAATAACAGGGTAGACTCCCAATGGAAAGCAAATTGCAAAATCAGACCCCAGAAGTCAACATAATGCTTCAGTCTGTAGTTTAAGATCTCACTTGGAAAGAGAGGAAGAGGAACCATGTGAATCTATGCTGAGGGAGGTGATGATTTGAGGGTGCATCTGGAAATTAGAGGTGCTGCTGTCCCAGTGACAGCTGCTGGATCATCCACCTTGACTAAGACTTTCATACCACAGACCTCATTTGCATTTTAGCCTCTAAGACTGCCTGGGGGTGCTGTATGCACGAGTGTTTGCTTATCCATGGCAATTAAGCTACAGCCTCTTGGTGTGTCAATGTCAGCATTACCATTAGCATTAGTAGGTTCAGTTCAGCTCCTCTACAGCAGCAGCTGACTGCTTCTTCCTAGTGGTTATGCATCATTTCCAGGGTCAGGTAGACCCAGGCTTATATAATTTGCCTGAAACTGTGGTGAATTCATGACCACCAGAAGACAGTAATACAGGTTCCAAAATTTTTTTAAAATAGTATATTCTACTTAAAAGAAAATTAATTAACACAGGGCTATTCCTGTCCTGAAAAAGGAGGTCAGATTAGATGATCACACTTGGTCCCTTTTGTCCTTGTAATACATATACAAATACACAGCATCGGGTGCTGTTGGAGAAGAGCACAATGCCAATGGTAATACCATATGGAGAATGCCAAAGAAAATGGACCAAGTTAAATTTGGACAAATATATCATCAGAGCAGCAGAAGTGAAGCATTTCCATCCTGTTTTCCCAGCTCACAGAAGACAGACAGCCCGTAGCAGTATCAGACCAAGCTACTTGAAGCAACAGAAAGGCTTTGTGACATCCTCTGGTTTGTATTAATAGAGGATACCCAAATGAAAGTCACGTGCTGTTGTTGCAAAATCATGCAAGCCATTTCCCTGAAATATTTAATTGCCATTTCAGATATTTCAGTCTATTAACATGGAACAGGGTGTACATGAAGGTGCTCTGTTGTAGAGTCTTGGCCACAGAAACAAACCATGCTCAGAACGAATAATAATCGTGTCCACTACGGTTCAGAAGACTGTTGCTGCTGCTGCCAAGGATTGTTGGGTTTTTTTTAATTGCTTGGCTACATAAAAAATGCATTCAAACAATATAGTGCAACCTAAACATAGCTCCTCTCAACACAGCTGCTCTGCCAGTTTTGGCCTTCCTACTACCATGGTTGTCCTATGGGATAACATCACTCTATACTGAAGATTCTTGGGTTACCAGGGAGCTTCTAACATCACTCAAGCCAGAAACTCTTCCAGAGTGATTGCTTCCAACTCAATAACCTTTGCTTCCTAAGAACCCAACTCTTATTCTTGGGTGGGATTCCCTTCTCCCTAACCATTCTTTGTTACCTCATCATCACCCGCCTGTGGTGGCAGGGAGGCTGGGGAGTTAGGGAAGAGCAGCAGGAAAGTGCTGCTGAGGAGGGAATAGAGCAGTGAAAAGACAAAGTGAGAAAAACTACAAAGGTGAATAACCCAGGCTCACTAGAGATAAGCCTGGGGGCAGCACACCGATGTTTCAGAGATGGTGTGCTAGTGAGGTCCTGCAGTCTGTCATCTCCATGCTTGGGAAGGAATGGAGATTGATATGGCAGCAAAGAAGCAAGGATTTTTGATGGGTTAGAAACCATGGAATCATCTGAGAATGGTCACATAGGAATTAGGGCTTCTCCCTCCAAAGAGGGATCAATGGACCAACTGAAGTGCACCTACACCAATACCCACAGCATGGACAACAAACAGGAGGAGTTGGAAACCATGGTGCATCTGGAAAACTACAACATAGTTGCCATCACAGAGACATNGATGTTTCAGAGATGGTGTGCTAGTGAGGTCCTGCAGTCTGTCATCTCCATGCTTGGGAAGGAATGGAGATTGATATGGCAGCAAAGAAGCAAGGATTTTTGATGGGTTAGAAACCATGGAATCATCTGAGAATGGTCACATAGGAATTAGGGCTTCTCCCTCCAAAGAGGGATCAATGGACCAACTGAAGTGCACCTACACCAATACCCACAGCATGGACAACAAACAGGAGGAGTTGGAAACCATGGTGCATCTGGAAAACTACAACATAGTTGCCATCACAGAGACATGGTGGGATAACTCCCACAACTGGAGTGCTGCAATGGGTGGCTGTAGACTTCTCAGAAGGGACAGGCAAGGAAGGGGAAGTGTTGGGGTAACCCTGTGTGTGAGGGAGAGTTTTGACTGTCTTGAGCAGATGGCAATTGATACCACAAGATTTTTGCTTTTTATGTATTTTTAAATATTCATAGCTTTGCAGATAATTATTGTATTGCATAGTTATATAGTTTCTTAGTTTACTTCAGTACTTTTCCAGTACTCTGTTAAGACAGACACATTCCTGGAATCCTGTTCTAGTCTTACTTCTTCAGGGAACCAAGGCCATTCTTCTGCTTTCCTATGTATGTAGACATAAACAATGTGGGGCTATACCCAAGCGGGGAGGCTTCAGTAGGAGGCTGAACCAAGGGGGGAATTACTTCATTAACTGTACTTCTAATTGGGGATTCTTGTCAATTATTCTAATATGCTAAACTTATAAAAGTGTCGTAGCCCTATATCACGTGTGCATTTCGGTGTGCATTCTGCTGTGCATTTCAGGCTGATAAAGGCATCACAATGATAAGGTTGAATGCTTATGTTTATGGTTGAGGGGGAATGTCAGTGACTGTCACAGACTGACCAACCAGGAAGAAGAGGCAGATAAAACATTCTATAAGCAGCTGGGAAAATCCCCACAATCACTGGTCCTCGCTCTTGTGTGGGACTTCAACTCACCAGATGTCTGCTGGAAATACAACACAGCGGAGAGAAAACAGTCTAGGAGGTTCCTGGAGTGCACGGAAGANCAGTCGAGGAGGTGCCTGGAGTGCACGGAAGAGAACTGCCTGACACAGCTGGTAAGTGAGACAACCAGGGAAGCTGCCCCGCTGGACTTGCTGTTTGTGAGCAGAGAAGGACTGGTGGGGGATGTGACAGCTGAGGCCGTCTGGACACGGCGATAATGAGTTTTTGATACTGGAGAAATAAGGGAGACAGCAGAACTGCCACCTTGGCCTTCTGGAGAGCAGACTTTGGTCTGTTTAGGAGACTGATTGAGAGTCCCTTGGGAAGCAGCCCTGAAGGGCAAAGGGGTCCAGGAAGGCTGGACATTCCTCAGGAAGGAAATCTTCAAGGCACAAGAACAGGCTGTCCCCATGTGCCAAAAGACGAGCCGGTGGGGAAGAGACCGGCCTGGCTGAACAGAGAAATTTGGCTGGAACTCAGGGAGGAAAAGAGTGTTTATCACCTCTGGGAAAAGGGGCAGGGAACTCAGGAGGACTATGAGGATGTTGGGAGGTTATGCAGGGAGAAAGTTAGGAGGGCCAAAGCCCAGCTAGAAATTAATCTGGCCACTGCTGTAAGAGATAACAAAAAGTGTTTCTATAGATACATCAGCAACAGGAAGGCCAAGGAGAATCTCCATCCCTTATTGGATGCGCTGAGAAACATTGCCACAATGGGGAAGAGGCTGAAGTACTTGATGCTTTCTTTGGACCTGAGGGTGCTGGTCGACAGCAACTGAACATGAGATGGTGTGTGCCCAGATGGCCAGGAAGGTCGATGGCACCTGGCCTGTATCAAAGATAGCACAGATGAAGTTACCTGCTGCCCTCTTAATGGTATAGTTATGAGCTGAGTTTGCACAATTTTGTTGCAAATTTGATGCTTTCATCCACTTGGGTCTGGTTTCTTCCAGCAGCAAACACTTGTACAGAAGAGGTCAGTTGGTTGAGTTGTCTTAAGCATGTCTTGGAAGCCATCTGTCTTTGACATTATCTTATGCCAAATGCTGTACCCCTGCTTGGTGTGCAGAGGGGCTGCAACAAACCATCTAAGGCCCTTCCATTAGGAGCTAAACACCAGAACATTCCATCTCAGGCCATACTGCCCCACCTGTCCATTAAGAGCTTGTGGCCAGAACATGCCTAGAAGGCCACATTCTCCCACCACAGCTCACAGTTCACACTGGTGAAAGGTGGCAATGGCTGCAGCAGGGTCAGGGGTCTGCACCCCTCACAGAGCCAGGGAACACAACTGTTGGTGGCCTTGGCACCAGCTTGGTGGCTGACACCATGACGTGGTGTGTTGGGGGCTGGGGGCCTCTTGCACGCAGTCACCTTTTGCCCTGCTGGGGCCTGGAGCAAGCCCTGGGCAGCCTTGTGCAGGAGGAGGTGAGGAGGGGGGAGCTGGCAGCACTGTGGGTTGAGTTGGAGGAAGAGCGGCCCTGGACCCAAGAGCAGCACCGCTGCTCCACTGCCAAAGCCCAGGAGCTGAAGGCAGCTCTGGAGAGGGAGCAGCAGCTGCCGGCAGAGCGGCTCCAATCCCCGCGGGGACAGCAGCAGGCCCAGGAGGTGCTGAGGCAGCCGGGGCAGAGACCTGGCAGCTGCTGGGCAGGGAGCTGGCCGAGCTCCGTGCGGGACAGGAGCTGCTGCGGCAGGATTGTCCCCTGCCCGCGCACCAGGTGTGGGACGTGCAGAGGCAGCTGGCTGAGGAGATGAGGCCGGCAGGAGAGGCAGGGCGGCCCAAGGCAAGCTGCACTGGGAGATGGGCAGCTACGAGCCCATCCGTGTCCACCACCTCCAGCTAGCACCAGAGAGGAGGCTCTGCAAAGCCAGCCTGCAGCAGTTCAGGGGCGAGCTGCTGCCTCCCCAGACTTTGCCCAGCTCAAAGGCCTTCCTGGGCACCGTGGCCATCAGGAGATGCAGAGCTCTTGCTACTCTGGCAGAAATGGGCCCNTAAGTGAGACAACCAGGGAAGCTGCCCCGCTGGACTTGCTGTTTGTGAGCAGAGAAGGACTGGTGGGGGATGTGACAGCTGAGGCCGTCTGGACACGGCGATAATGAGTTTTTGATACTGGAGAAATAAGGGAGACAGCAGAACTGCCACCTTGGCCTTCTGGAGAGCAGACTTTGGTCTGTTTAGGAGACTGATTGAGAGTCCCTTGGGAAGCAGCCCTGAAGGGCAAAGGGGTCCAGGAAGGCTGGACATTCCTCAGGAAGGAAATCTTCAAGGCACAAGAACAGGCTGTCCCCATGTGCCAAAAGACGAGCCGGTGGGGAAGAGACCGGCCTGGCTGAACAGAGAAATTTGGCTGGAACTCAGGGAGGAAAAGAGTGTTTATCACCTCTGGGAAAAGGGGCAGGGAACTCAGGAGGACTATGAGGATGTTGGGAGGTTATGCAGGGAGAAAGTTAGGAGGGCCAAAGCCCAGCTAGAAATTAATCTGGCCACTGCTGTAAGAGATAACAAAAAGTGTTTCTATAGATACATCAGCAACAGGAAGGCCAAGGAGAATCTCCATCCCTTATTGGATGCGCTGAGAAACATTGCCACAATGGGGAAGAGGCTGAAGTACTTGATGCTTTCTTTGCCCCAGTCTTTAATAGCAAGGTACCCAGAGGACTGAACTGGAAGACAGAGATGAGGAGCAGAATGAAGACCCTATAATCCAGGAGGGAATGGCCAGTGACCTGCTATGCCACTTAGACCAGCACAAGTCCAAGGGTACTGCAGGAGGTGGCAAAAGAGCTCACCAAGTCACTCTCTCACATGTTTTACCAGCAGTCCTGGTCAGCCAGAAAGGTCCCAGGTGATGGGAAGTCAGCAAATGTGAGGCATGCCTATAAGAAGGATTGGAAGGAGGATCCAGGGAACTACAGGCCAGTCAGTGCCAGAGAAGGTCACGAAGCAGATCATCTTAAGCTGTCACATGGCATGTGTAGGACAGCCAGGGGATCAGGCCCAGCCAGTGCGGGTTTATGAAAGGCAGGTCCTGCTTGACCAACCTCATCTCCTGGATGTGACCTGCTTAGTGGATGAGGGAAAGGCTGTGCATGTTGTATACCTCAACCTTCGTAAAGCTTTTGACACTGTTTCCCACTGTATTCTGGAGACTGTCTGCTCATGCCTTGGACAGGTGTGCTCTTTGATGGGTAAAAACTGTCTGGACGTCTGAACTGTCAGGAATGAAGACAACTCTTGTTTTAATTTTTAAAAAATTGTTTATTACAAGAAAAATAATTTGGAAAAATAACAGCATCCAAATTAATATTAAAACCCCGGGATCGCAGGATCGGAGACCTTTGGTGCCAAACTGGCTATGTGCCTACGGCAGAAATCTTTAGCGCTGGTTTTACCTCAGCTAATCTGGGGCAAAATTCTCTTAAAAAAAAAAAAGGTCTCTGAACAGAGATAGGCCTCTGACCCCCCCCTCTTACCCAGCGCTGGGAGAGCAATATTCCAGCAGAGCTCAGGAACTCCACCACATGGAAACAGAAAGAGGAAGTAACAGCTCTGTTTCTCTCCTTTTATACCCCCTTGGCCCTTCCCAGAATTCCCCACTGTCCCGCCCTCATGGCACAGGATGAGTGGTGGATTTTGAGGTACATCACAAGTTCTTTTCACCAATGGAACATTTGCGGGGGAGGGACATTGGTTTACAGAGAGCTATGGAAACTTCAAATTAAAAGGTATTTAACTATCTTAACAACTTTAATAACTATTAACTTGGTCATAAGGTGATTTTTATATGCAAAAGCCAACTACCTAATTTCATATATGACATGAACCAAGAGAGTGGTGGTGAATGGAGTCACATCCAGCTGGGACCAGTGGCATTCTCCAGGGCTTAGTTTTGGGCCCAATTCTGTTATTTTCATCGATGATCTGGAAGAGGAGATCGAGGGAACCCTCAGTCATTTCACAGATGACACCAAGCTGGGTGGGATGTTGATCTGCTGGAGGACAGGGATGCTCTGCAGAGGCAATTTGACAGGCTGGATCAATGGGCCATGGCCAATGGTGAGAGGTTCAACAAGGCAAAGTGCCGGGCCCTGCCCTTGGGTCACAAGAACCCCATGGAACACTCCAGGTTTGGGGCAGAGTGGCTGGAAAGCTGCCAGCGGAGAAGGGCCTGGGGGTACTGGTCAACAGTGGCTGAACATGAGCCCAGAAGTGTCCAGGTGGCCAAAAAAGCCAATGGCGCCTGGCCTGTACCAGCCACAGTGTGGCCAGCAGGACCAGGGCAGTGACCGTCCCCCTGTGCTGGGCACTGGTGAGGCATTTCAAATCCTGGGTTCAATTTTAGGCCCCCCATGACAAGGAAGTCATTGAAGGGCTGGAGCATGTCCAGAGAAGGGAACAGAGCTGGGGAAGGGTCTGGGAGCACAAGGCTGATGAGGAGCAGCTGAGGGAGCTGGGGGGGCTCAGCCTGGAGAAAAGGAGGCTCGAGGTGATCTTATCACTCTCTACAACTCCCTGGAGGAGTGGAGTCAGGAAAGTGGAGCCAGGTAGGGGTTGGGCTCTCCTCCCAGGGAACAAGGGACAGGACAATAGCAAATGGCCTCAAGTTGCACCAGGTGAGGTTTAGACTGGAAAAATTTCTTCACCAAAAGGGCTGTCCAGCCCTGGCACAGCTGCCCAGGACAGTAGTGGAGTGTCCATCCCTGCAGGGATTTAAAGGCCATGTGGATGTGGCACTTGGGGACATGGGTTAGTGGTGGGTTTGGCAATGCTGGGGGAATGGCTGAACCTGATGATCTCAGAGGGCTTTTTCAAACTGAACGATACCCTGGACCACGGAAAAAAAACACGTGAGGTTTGATACTCACTATTTGAAAGCATGACTCAGAAGGAATGGAGTGAGATCAGACAAGGCAGGAGATGAAGGGATAAAGTCAAATGGCATTCATGTCACTCTATTGTGGGTATTCAGCTAATGTGCCAGTCTGAAATGCCTCTTCGTGGGCAGGCAGCAGTTTTCAGAAATAAGGGTCTGGAGAAAGGGACAGAGAATGGCCCAGTCTTCGTATTTACACTCCTTTCTCCTGCCTCTGTGGCAAGGCACATCCACCTTGTGCTGTATTGAAGTCTATTCTTCTCCATAGCAGGAAATTCTCTTATTGGAAGATTTTGCCTGAGTTTCAAGAAGAAATAATATATTTGTAAGAGAATTCCATGGGAGTCATGCTGCCTGTCATTCTGGCAGACTGTATTTCATCGTGCTTCAAAGGGTGTACAAAGATGGGCCCTGAGAAATGCTTCTACCTACTGTGAATTCACTTGTGAGGTTGCATTGCATGTCTCTCTGTAGACCAGCCAGAGCAATTGGGCTCTGCAGAATGTAGAATTCAGCTGTCCAAACTTATAAGTGAGTGCAAGAAAACTGCCTATTGCAATAAAGAAGAATCTCATATATGTGTAAAGAGTTGTGTAATAGTTAAAATGTCAATAACTAAAATGCCAATAAGAGAAGGCAGCTCTGGTATTTTGCATTCATAACTGATCTACTACAGAAGTAGAGAGTGATTCTTCAGCAGAGTGATTCTTCAGCCACTGTGACAAAGAACATAAACTCTGTGCTGATATTCAGCCAGGCAGCTGATGACTGTTGGCATCTTCGCTGAAACTCCGCTCTGCACAGAAACCGCAACAGCGCAGAGGAGAGATCTGCTAAACCTGGGAGCCTGAGAACCAGGGAGGCCAATTGTGCAGTAGAAAGCACAGCCAACCACAGGCTTCAAGAGGCAGAGCAGAGGTGGGAAGGAAGGAGAGATGCAGCCTGCTCATGGAAAGAAAGAAAAGAAATTAAAAGACAGTGCCACATTGGCATTGGAATTGTCTCTGTGCAGCACAAGCAGTGGAAGAAAGCTGCATTCCCAAGTCATGGGTAAAACACAAAATACAGTAGAATTAAATGTACAAATACAATAAGGCAAGTGAAAATAAAAAGATATTTAGAAAGAACTTGTTCATGGCATGAAACCTGGATCAAGTCTCTTTCAAACAGACAGAACAACTGGTAGTTTGTAGTGCAGCAGACAAGCATGGGGCTGGGAGGAAGAGTCAGAGGTGGATTAGGACAGGGAAGAAAATCAAAATTACTCCTCACCCCTCTTGTCGTGCTGTGGAAACCAGGTGCGTTTCCACCAGGGAACCTCTCAGGATGGGAGCAGGAGATTTATTCTCCAGTGGCACTGGCAGTGCAGTTTCTCAAACTGTTTGAGAAAATGGTGTTTTTGAAAAGTCAGGCATCAGAGTAACCACTGCAGGAATCTGCAGTTTGCACTGGCTGTGCCTGTATAGTGATTTACAGGGATTGCTAAAAAAAAATGTACATAACAAATCACACAAACTCCCAATGCAGAACTCCTCCTAGGAGTGCACAGCTCAAGTTCCCTGTGCACCTGGAAGAAGCAGGGAGCATGAGCTGAGATTCAAAATAGCTAAAATGCCTCAGTCACATACACTCTCAGCAGAGTCAAGAAGAAAATGAGGGCACTTTTAGAATGACAGAAACTTCAGAAACTCACAAAACTTTGTCTCACTCATCAGTTGAAACTACCCAGACAAAATTTGGGGGTAATAATTTTTGTCATTGGATATACAATTTTTTAACTTCACCCTCTTTGTTTTGTTGTCCCATCAGAAATTTTAACTAAATGTCCTGGCAGGTGCTGTCAGTGGGAATGGCATCACATGCTCTTTCTCTTTTAGCTCTCTGGGCCCTGTTCTCCTTGGCCCTTGCTCCTCCCTCCAGGCCGCATCCAGGAAAATGCACCACAGCAGCTTGGCTACACGGGGAGGCTGCGGAGCACCATGAGACCTGTAGTCTATAAAAAATGAGGTAAAAAAATTATGAGGCACTCACATAAAGAAATACTACAGCTCAGGTAGGAGTAGATTTATATTAGTCTGATTCAAACCAAAACATTTCTTTATATTTCTAAATTTTCCTGAGCTTCGTGTGTGGTAAGAGTTGAAATTTTGACTTTTTGTTAAAAAATAGGGCAAAAATAGATGTTGAAAGATTGGCATTTCCCATAGGAAGGAAATTCCATTATTTGAGTAGCTCTGTGAAACATGAAGGAAGTTCATTTGCAGAAAGTCTGCTAACTTGTAATGAAGGTCACAGCTGCATAATTGGACTCTGTTCCCAGGGCCAGTGAGCAATGCAGGAGACAGAATTAATACCAACCCCCAAATTAAGGTTACTGTAACAAGGAGAACAAGACTATAGAATTGCAAAATCTAGGGAAGGGAGGGCTGAAGGATTGCTTAACACATAGAGAAATCACATCTTTCCCCACGACAATTAGCAGCAGGGAATATCCCAGTCGCTTTTTACACTCCAGCAGAAAGTATCTATGTCCTAGGACAGGTCTAGGTATGGATGGTCCATATCCATCCTCCCAGTCACCACATGTTCAGTTGACAGGGCTGTCACACTTACCTGCCTTTCACTACATCATGGTTCTTAAGGGTTTTTTCCCAGCAATTCAGAGAAATCAAGCACTTTCAAAAGGCTGATATGCTAAGTGCTTGCTGGAAGCCAGGAAAGCCATGGGACAGTGGATACAACCATCCACTTGGGTTTTGTATCCCAGCCCCGCAGCATCAATGCCTCCTCCAGGTTGTGTGTCCAAACTGGACACTCTGACTGCATTCTAACAGAGACTCACATGGGAGATTTACCTTACTACATTATGAGTCAACCCTAAGCCCATTTTTAGGTGTTTTGCTTTTTAAAGATCCAATAGAAATCAGTCTTTCTTAAAAAGCAGGGATGATAAAGAGGGAGTTGTTCTGCTGGATCTGCAAACCTCTCCTTTAGATACAGAAGCCCTTTGTAAAAATTTGTCTCAAGAGTCCTTTGCCCAGAACTTCACTTGTTTAGGACTGGAGTCTTTCCAATTTGGGCAGAGATCCTGATGCCATCTGGATTTTAACCTTTTTTCTTTTATATGTTTTCTGTATTCTTTACACATATATTTGTAGCTTTGTAGTCTATTATTGTAACTTAGCTTCAGTATTTTCCTAGGCAGAAAGACAAAACAAATTCCAGGGCCCCTATGCTATCTTGGTTCTCCTTAGAAACCAAGGTTGAAACCAGCTCTTTGAGACATATTTTTATAAACAGGGCCTGGTCCTTATCTGAGGGCAGAGGATTTAGAAGGTGCTAGAGCTAGGGGAGCATTACTTCATCGAGTGTACTTCTAATTGGGGGGCTCTTGTCAGATATGTTAATTTGCGGAATACATAAAAATTGTACACGTGTCACACTGGGCAAGCATCTTTGGCGTTTTCCACCTAATGGACTGTGCACCTAAGGATCCTTATATAAAGGTACCCCTTTTTATCACCCTAACTATGTCTGGCTCATATTTCTAGGACTAGAGAAAAAGGCATCAGTACAGACTGAGGATGCATTGAAAGATGGAATGGGTGCAAAACAAACTGCCCTGTCCCTATGTAACATTTTTAGTCTACTTGTGGAATTAGCATAAAGCATTTTGAAAGGTGTTTTGTGGAGGAAATTTCCAGGGAGCTGATTTTGGAAAGCTATTCCAGGCTGTTTCCCATCAAGCCCTTCCTTTATCCTCAAGCAGCTGTGCAAGGATAGCATCAGAACACCCTCTGTAAGGTGACTCCATGACATGAGGTGCAGTTGTCATGCCTCTCACAAGCTGACATTGTGCGTTTCCTTTTTACCCATTGTTGAAAACTTAGAGCATCATGTGGCCTCTGTTTGATGTGGATGATCAAGTGTGCCTGGCACTCATAGAACAAGGAAAGACTTAGGGGAGTTAGCTGACCACGGGGTTTGTTCCCCAAGGAACAACCTTGCTCTACCCTGGAAAGACTGCCTGGGCATCAGGCAGCTCCATCCTGAGGGAGCAGAGCTCTTCACCTTCTCTGTAGCTTCAGGCTGCTGCTCTGTGTCCTATTTAATAACTCAAAGTTATCTGGAAATTGCCACAGGTACAAATCGAACTATAGAAAAAGTTGCCAAAGGAGAAGGTTTATGGCTTTAATAGGCCTATGGGTGCTAACCAGGGGACTAAAAACCAGGGTAGGAATTAGCACAGATTCTAGGAGCCAAACTGAACTTCAGGCATAGGAGGTGGAAAGGACAACCATTCACTGCTGCCTGAGGTGCAACCAGGGAATAGAACAGCATTTGAGGGGTGGCCAAGTGCGCGGCTGCTCTGCCACTCTCTGGGTAGCACCAGAAATGCACTTGTCCAGGGCAGGAGTGCTCTGCTAAGGCCATCAGCCCCCAGCAGTAGCCAACAGTGCTGTCAGGGGCCCTTCTGCAAGAGCAGCTTCTGGCCAAGCTACCCGAGAAGCAGAGGCATGAGGAACAGGAGATGTCCTTTCCCTGGGACTGCCCCAGCAATGGCCGATGATGTGAACCAGCAGAAGCAGCAAAGAAAATCAACCGTGCACTAGATTGGGCTGCCACAATCTGTCTCCCTTTACCTCTGCAGCTGGACTGGCTCTCAGCCACATTTCTGCAGGAGGGTTTTGGTGCGTGGTACAGGCAGAGCATACCTTTTCCCCAAAACCAGAAACATTAATTTTGGAATAAAAATATTTTCTTGTGTAGCCCATTCCAATATGTGTTTTGCTGGAAAGATCACTGAAACTTTGCGTGGCACAGTACTTGGATTTCCAGTCCCCAGTTGACACTTGCATGACCTGAGATGTTGTTGAATTTTCAATAGGAAGATTAGGGCCATTAGTGCCATGTGAGCCATGGAATAGTGTGAAGACCAAGCAATTTATTTGGTTCAGAGAGTGTGTCCTTGTCTCCTGATGCAGCGATGGCTTGTGTCTGGAGCAAGTTTAAGCAAGGGAGAATGACAAAAATAGTCAAGAACCCAGACTCCAAATGGTTCATTGAGCGAAGTCCCATCTAATCACCATCCCGATTTATGGTTGCACTCAATAATTTTAAAGTTCTTTTCAAGCCTAAACAATTCTATGATCAATGTCTGAAAAAGCCAGTTGGTGCTGGGAATTGCTGTCTATAACCTGTGCTGAAGAGGTCCAGTTCTCTTCCTACAGAGCTGATGGGGACATAGGATTTGGGGGGATTTAATTTCCAGGGTCCTCTGTCAAATGAACATGACACTTTGGCTTTGACCTACTCCTGGCTGGATGTGTTCAAACTCTGTCACAAGCTCCAGCTGAAGACACAACATATCAGCCTTGGTATGCCAAAGGCAGAGCACAAAGCAGAACCCCTGCACTGGGGCCACCTGAATTAAGGAGAAGGCTACTTTCATTAAACAACTGATATGTCCATTGTGAGTCATGTATCTGGTAGGTCTAGAAACAGAGGTGCTGTTGTAACTTTGGTGCTGTGGATTGATTTTTGGATATAATTTTTCACTCTGCCACATTCAGAGGCCAGCATGGGCTGTGTGGTGCTCACACCTGCAACCTGACTTGTGGCTTTGACATAATGCATTGATCAAAATTTTGAAATGTGGGACTCTCATCTAAGAAACTACACCAGGAGTCAATATTTAAGAAATCAGTGAGCAGTGGAAGTTTTGTCTGCTTCCTTGAAAGCAGAGTCTGTCTCCCTGACAGCCTGTACAGCTACTGTATTTCCTTTGCATGCTCAGTGAACTGATTCCTCCTTAGGATGTGCCTAATACATCAAAGAGAAACTGCAGCAGCTTGGCTGAGGCACAGACACATGTCTATCCCCTAAGGCTGATCTAGGCAAACCACAGGGGTGTGTCTGGACCTCAGAGGTCCTGTGCACATAGACTGGACCTGTGAAGGACCTGCCTGTCCAGTACTCAGCTGTTGCTGCTGGATTGACTTATGCATGCAGCCTCTCTTGTGGAAGGAACCCTTGTAAGGGGCAGGAGTGGAATGGGGATGAGATTTGATTCTCATTTAACAGCTGCCCTGCTCTCTGTTACTAATAACTCTCCTTGAAGCTTGTGTGAGGAGGCAGAAGAAAGTGCAAACCCACTGGTACTGTGAAACCCAGTAAGGGCTCTATGCAACCTCCTGGTGACAGGTGCTTTCTGTGCTCCGGTCTGGTGCAATCATCAAAGATCTTTTCTGTCTCCTCCTACATGCCACTCCCCCACCCCTTACTGCCATGTATCCTGAGCATATTACAGTCTTCCTTTCCTCTCTCAGGAGGTACTGCTCAGAGCTCTCTGCTAACACTGTACCTTTCTAGGGAGAAAATCCTGCTTCCTGCCTTTGGAAGAATTAAAGAACGGAACAACTCAGAAAAATCCCCCAAGACGAAAACGACTCACTGCCCTCTCTGCTTGACAACCTGCACTGGTTCCAGGTGAGTGGTTTTGTCAGCGAATCTGGATGCATGAATAAGAGTGGTGCCAGTACCAGGGGCTGAAGCAGGGCAGGAGATTTTCTTGGGCATGTGCATGACAGAGTGGCAGGGACAGCTCTCATCTGCTTTAGGACAGGGGGCTGCCCATTGGGGGTGCTCTAAAAGTGGGACTCTGTGTCCAGGGCTGGGGTTAAATGCGTGGTGGGAAGCTTGAACGAGACAGCCTTACTACAGGAGGTGGTAAGTAAGTTGGCATGAGTAGGGAGCATTGTGGAGAGTGGCACTTGTCCTTCCAGTATTGGACTTAGGCCCCAAACCCACTGCTCAGCTGGTGATCACTTTGTCATTGTAGAGCTCAGCTGGGCTGAAATTACTGCCTATTGCAGATTCCTCTCCCTTTAGCTGGTGCTCTCTCACAGAGATGGGTCAGTGGCTACGCCCTGAGCAGATCTGTTCTCCTCCTGGGTCCATTGTTGTGGTGGGAGTTGTCTGGGAGGGAGCTGGCTGACAGGTATCAAAAACCAGAAATGCCCTACTGAGCAGAAAGCCCTTCCAGGGGCTGCTATAGCAACACAAAGATGGCTGAGTTGGGCTTGTGAATGGAAATTTTCAAGATAGGCTCTTTGGCTGCATTGCTTTCAGCTTGTACTTCCCTTCCCAAGGGCAAGCAATGGGCCAGGCTGCAAAGGATCTAATAGCATGAGGGGTGAGGATGCCTCCAGCCAAGGGGGGGTCTATGAACCCTGTGAGGATAGAGATCCTGGTCCTCAGGACTGAAAAAAAAAAGCCCAGCCAATAGCACAGTGGTTGGATTTAATGCTCCTGATCACAGGCACTGAGCTACTGATGGGGGTAAGTCAGGTGGGAGTGGAGACATCTACTCCTCCTTTGCCATCCTTGCAAAGACAATCCCCACACAGCACCTGTTTTACTCAGCCGGCAATGGGGGGACTGTAGCTTCCCACTCTGGAGTGCCCATGGTCTGCCCAAAAGCAAGTAGAACTTGAGAGCTGCTAACAGCAACTTTCAGACCACTGAGCAGAGTGACATGCCCCTTCCTCACAAGTACTGAGCCTCCCCTCCCACCATGTGAGGATAGGCTATTTAACTCTTCTCCCTTGGTAACCCAGCACCAGAAGTCCACCTCGGAAAGACTGGCACAGCTTTTTCAGTGACCCCTTGCCTTGCCCTTCCATATCTGCCTAACTGTGCACAACTCTTTCCAACACCTCTCTTTCTGCAGAGATTTCTCCTTCTTCTCCCACTTTGGGTGCTTCCTTGCTGCTACCTGCGGAGACTTCCCTCACTGAAAATTCTGCTGGTTTTGATGTTGAACATAAAGCAGAGTTTCCTTGGAGACAAGAGAAACAGTGGGCTCCAAGTGCTGATTATTTCGCAGTCCGACCGGCTTTCAGCAATGAAAACTAAAAAGGGAGTTGCATTTGCAGAGGGAAGAGGGGGCCTGGGGCAGCCGTTGTTGAGGGGGACACCTGACACGCTTTTCCAGTGTCATCCCTTTAGCAGCATAGCTTGACCGAGTGCCCCGTGCCGTGCCCGTGGCAGGGTGTGATGGTACAGGCTGTACCAAACACTGCTGTCTTGGGATTATATTGCCTCTCTTCCACCAGCCCCTGGAGGCTGCTAAACCTGAGAGAGGGTTTGCAATGGGCATTTCTAATTTGGCTGACTTCTGCCAGTCCCAGGAGTAAAACTGGATAATTAGATTAATCCCTTTTGTGTTCTTCTACTCAGACGTTAGCAATAGTGGGACAATGGTGTAAAGCAGCCGCATTTCAGTCGTTGTTTCTCATCCATTTGTTCTGAGTACTGACAACTGGGCCTGTCCCAGCCAAGAGCCTGAACCCTCTGAACAACAGAGCTCTCCTCTGCTGTGCTGGCCACACAGGTTTTTGCCTCCCTTGGGGCAGGTTATTTGATCATTGGCTGATATCTCTTGGACACATTAGCAATCAGAAAGCTGCGCCAGCGTGCTGTATGAGGGCAGAGGAAGCAGGCATGGGATGACTGCTGTGCTCTGCCTCATGAGAGAGCACAGCACAGGGCAAGAAGGCAGACACAGTCTTCATCTGAAATTTTTGTTACTTTCTCCAATCTCACGCACCCTGGCAAGAGTGCTCTGTAATGCCATGACCTGCCAGTGGTCAGGACTGCCCCATTTCCCAGAGGAGTATCTCACAGTGGATCCACTTGATTGATGGCTCCCCCTCTACTGAGACACCCCTGGGGTCCTCACGATCTGTCCAGCAGCCACAAATGGCACTTGGCTGTTTCAATGAAGCAGCATTTTCTTGTTTGTCTTTCGGTGTGGTGCAGAAGTGCTGTGCAGGGGTCAGAGGGTGAGAAGAGTGGACCATGTCCCTGTGCTAATTATAAATGTAAATCAGCTCAGGACACTGCCATGGACAGGATGTGTCGGTGCTGTCTGAAGTCCCGTAAAGCTTTGTCTCACATCATATCAGCAGAGGGAAGGTCACAGCATTGCTGAGGTTGGCAGGGACCCCTGAACATCATCTAGTGCAATCCCCCTGCCCAAAGCAGAGACAGCCACAGCTGGTTGCTCAGGACTGTGTCCAGACAGCTTTTGAATATCTCCAAGGATGGAGAACCCCCTGCTAGCCCCTCTGGGCAACCTGCCCCAGTGTTCAGTCTGTCTTGCAGCGACAAAGACTCTCTTTATGCTTAAGAAGAATTTCCTAGTACTTCAATTCATGTCTGCCACCTCTCAGCTGGTCAGTGTGCAACACTGAGAAGGGTCTGGCACTGAATTCTTCACACCCTCCCTACAGGTGTACATTGATAAGACCCACCCCAAGCCTTCTCTCTTCCAGGCTGAGCAGTCCCAGATCTCCCAGTCTTTTCTCATGGGAGATGCCCCAGTCCCTCCATCATCTCTGCAGTCCTTCAGTGGACTCTCTTCAGTGTGTCCATACTGGGAAGCCCAGACCTGGACACAGCACACCAGCTGTGGCCTCACCAGTGCTGAGTCAGAGGGGAGGGATCTCTTCTCTTAACCTGCTGGCACAAGCACAGCAGAGTTTCTGGACTCTAGTGCTGGTCCCACCTGGGATGTCCCAGGAGTTCTGTGGTCCCAGGGGTGATGTACCAGATGCAGGCCCTAAGAAACTGTTATTAGGGGTTTGATGTTGAGTTTTGTCTGGACCATGTAAAGCAGTCAGATATATTTCCTCTTCATCCATCACAGCCTTATTCTGACCATTACCTGGACAAAGCCAGGCCAGAGATCTGTGCAGCCTACCCCATGCTCAGAACACTCGCTGCTCTGTGACCTCAGAGCTGTTGCATGTCTCTGGAATGAGGGCAGAGCTGCGCACAGGCATGAAGTAGATTTATTTCCCTATGTGCCATTTCTCCTCTTGTCATGAAGGGGTGTTAAGGCATGAGAAGCTCACACGAAACAGAGAGTCGTCCCCTTCGGTTCCAGTCAAACAGCTTCTCTGCAGGCAGCAGAACAGTCTGTTCTCCCTGGCAGAAACTCAGTGCATCACTGCTACACAAAACTCATCTCCTCTGGCCACCACCACTGCCCTGACCTCTTGGGAGATGTTTTCCACGTGGAACTGTGCCCTCTGCAGATCTACATGCTGTGTAGATCTGCATGTGCAGATGCAACCTATCTCCTCCAGCTCCCCCCAGATCTGCCGGCAGGTGCAGCCCTACTGCCACAGCTCTGCCCTGTGCCAGCACTGGCACCACTCCCAGGGGGCTCTGCAGGGCTGTCCCAGCACCATGGAACACGGAGACTGAGAGCCTACCTGCCTGCCTAGTGGACAGACTGGATTCATGACCTGTGCATGTCTGAGGAACGTCTGCCCTTCACCTCTGCTGATAGCCTGACACATGCACGGCTCAGGAGGAGCTTGCTTGTGGGCTCCCATGGACGCAAACTGACTTAATACAGACAGTACAAAACTTTGCAGCACATGAAAAAAAAATTATAAATACTTACAGCCTGCCTCCTGATGTTTGAATAACTGAATGCAGGAACATTTCAGCGATGACAGCTTTGTAACAATCAAACTTGGCTGGGTTTTTTCTGAAGTTGAGCCTGCACAACAAAGAAAGTAAGTCATTGAAGACTTTCACAGCAGCTTTCCTGGAATCTGAGTTAAATGCAAAATTTCTTCAGCAAGCAACTTGAAATTTGCCCACATAATTTCATTTTTTTCTGTTGTTGTGATGTGGCAATATTTAAGATGTGCATATGGGTTTCTAAATACTAAAAAATCTCAACAGTTTCAAGCATTTAATGTTGCAACATGAAAGCTGTACCATTCCCACAAGTGCGATTCACGTCTTGGCACTTTCACTTTATCACAAGACAAAGTCTGAGATTACTCTCACCCTAAATTCCAAACACAGCACTGTACCAACTACTAGGAGGAAGATTAACTCTGTCCCAGCTGCCACTCATCCTCTCAGGGAAGGAATATGCTCTATATTTTCTTCTTTGTCTCCTAATGTCTCCCAAATAATTCCTAGTACTTTTTTCTGTCTGTGCTTTTCTGTGGTCCTTCCAGCTTCTTTGTGAGTCACTGGAATTAAGAGTTTTTCTTTCAGTGTTTATTGCTTTTCATTTATGTATAGAGCAGATCATTCTTCCTGTCACTTGTGAGCAGATGGACAGCTCAGCCCTCTGCACAGTTTCTTTTTGGACCTCACAACTGAAATCTCTGTTGGCAGCCTGTCACCACAAGTGATGACGAAAAGGGGATCTCCCCTTTAATTCCCTTTCATATCCATTGCTTTAAAAACCTTTCATACATGATCCTTGACAGAAGTTTTTTAAAAAAACCTGACTGATCTGACACTGAGGCCATATCCCTACTGACGTGGGTTTTCCTTCAACTAGATGCATTTGAAGATTGCTTTTTACTTCTCCTGCTTTCCCTAGTTCTCCATTTAAACAAACTGGTCTTTTCTCTGGGAGAGGGGCATGGACAAAGATGTGGGAGGCTGTGCGTCTTTACAGAGCCTGTAGTCAAAGATTACACTCAAGATACTATTTCAAAAAGTTTCTCTGCTGTGTACAATATTTTACTCTCAGATTCTAAGCATAGAACTTTGTGGGGCCAAAATTATACAATTTGTGAGAAGGGGAAACAAACCTGCCCCGATGCTCCCACATTTGGCTCTCCAGCACTGTGAGTGTGCCATAGCTATCTCCGATCTCCCTTCAACCAGAATTTTAATACCTTCTGTCTTTAAAACGTGCTCACGGGAAGATGCTGCACACTGGATGGTGCCAGCTTTTCTGATGTTGGCTGCTTTAGCACAGACAAAAGATAAAGAGGACAGATGTTCTTCAGTGTCCAGTTCAAGTTGGAACAGATGCATCTCAGTTGATTTGGAGATTCCCTGCTTTCTAGCTCTTTATGAGTCCTTAAGCTCTATTGCACTCCTCCCCTCATGTTGGATATCTCCTTGGATACATGGGGAGATAACCATGGAAAAATCTGCAAAGAGCAGGACAAAATGTAGCGCAGAAGTCTTCCTTCCCCATTTTTCTCTTTCACCAACATCTGACTGATACCCCTAAGATAGCCAAAATTCCTCTGTTTATGTGAAACCTTCACTGCCAGGAACTAGGCATTAGTTTTGCAACACTGAACTTTCCTGCAAAATATCTTGTGCTCCCTGCTCAAGCCTTGAAGTTACCTCCAAAAATACTCTCTCAAATACCTCAGTGTTTCTGGCAGAGTGGAGACTGGTGAAGCAGCCACAGATAGAACAACCTTCACCGAGAGAGCAAAGCCACCTTCTTCCTCACAAGAAGGAAAATCGAAGCCATTGACAAGAGAATTTTGGTGACTTACTGCAGCAGTCTGAGAACTTCCAGCTGATGCAATAGAGAATATTTACACAATTCCAGACCAGTGATGCAGAGAGAATGTGCTGTGGAGGGGGCTGCTCTATTGCAAAATATGCAGATAGAGAAAGGGAGCAAGGGAGCAAGTGAGCAAGAGGGTGGGGACATCAAAGGAGCAAGATCTGCTGGTGAGTTCCTTCTGTGCAATTACTTTTGCTCTAAGAAGGCAGCTGAACAGTTGGTGCAACATGGGATCTAATGATTAATCCTGTACTTTCCTATATCAAAATAGAAATGTCATTTTGTTTGGACAAAAATACATTTTCAAGTGCACGTAGATGGGGAGACATCTAGAGAAAAGATTGAGTGAGTCCCTTTATATCTGTGGGTTCTGCTCTCACCTTCCCTGTACAGGAATTTGTGCCATTGCTGTGGTATGGTCCAGCTCTAAGAAAGGCAAGGTTTGGAGGAGGGGGAGCCCACATTTCCCTACTCAAGATGGGTCTCCTCAGGTCTCCACAGCAAATGAGAAGTCTGGTTTGTGTGTAGGAAGTCTGTCATGGGTGATTTCAGAGCCATCAATGTGACTTTTCACTGAGCAGTTTGGAGCTTTCCACATCAAAGTAAGGCAGCACTTCACATTACCAATCTGTCCTGGACGTTTGATGAAGAGTAAGTGGTTTGGGAGTAAGAAAAAGAGTGTCTGGGGTTTGAAACTTTCTCTGGTGGTTCTTCTTTTGGAAGTGATTGCCTCGGGTGGTAATCTGTTCTACTGTAGGAAGCCACACAACATCCCTGCTGACTGGGAAGCAAGCCAATGCTATTCTAATCCACAAGAAAGGTGTGAGGGAAGACACAAAGAACTACAGTTCTGTGAGTCCAACCTCAGTTTCTAGAAAAATTATGGAGAAGGTCCTACTGAATACTACTGAAAAGCATTTGAAGAATAATGCAATCTTCAACATGGGTTGACAGAGAAAAAATCCTCTTTAACCAATTTGATTTCTTTCTAGGATGAGGTCACATCCCAAGTTGATAAAGGGAAGGTGGTTCATCCAGTTTTCCTGGCTTTTAGTGAGGCTTTTGATACTGTCTCTCACAGCATCCTTCTGGACAGTTGTCCAGCTGTGGGAGGGGCGAGTTGATGGCGTGCAGTGTGGAGAGCGGGCTGGATGGCAGGGCTTGAATGGTTGTAGTGAATGGGGCTGCATCTGGCTGGTGAGCGGTCACTGGTGGTGTCCTTGGGGCTTAAGCCTGGGGCCAGTACTGTTCAGTATTTTGATCCATGATCCAGATGCAGGAATTGAATATCCCATTAGCAAGCTTGCTGACAATACCAAACTGGGAGGTGCTGTTGACTTTCTTGAGGAACAAGAGGCATCACAGAAGAATTTCAATGGATTGGAGCATTGGGCTGTCTCAGGCATGAAATGGAAGTAGTCCAAGTGCTGTTTTCTGCGGCTGGGAGGGAGTAACACTGGATACAAGTCTAAACTGGGAGAGGAGTGGCTGACGAGCAGAGAGGGACCTGGGGGTGCAGATTGGCAGCAGGCTCAAGACGAGTGAGCAGCGTGCCCAGGCAGCTGAGAAGGCAAATTGCATGCTGGAGACATCACACATAGCATGACCAGCAGGTCCAGAGAGGCGATTATCCCATTTCAGTCAGCATTGCTGCAGCCTCACATGGAGCACTGTGTGCAGGGCTGGGCCCCAACATTGAAGAAGGATGTGAAGGTCCTCAAACATGTCCAGAGGAGGGGAATGGAGGGTGAACCTTCTGGTGAAGAGCTGGAAGGCATGTCCTACAAGGAGCAGCTGAGGGCTCTGGGCTTGTCTCCTTCAGAGAAATTGAGGATGAGAAGCATTGCTTTCTGCAGCTTCCTGAGGAGGGAATGTGGAGAGGGAGGTGCTGGACTGTTCTCTCTGGGATCCAGGGACAGCACAACTGGGAATGGTCCAAAGTCGTGCCAGGGCAGGATCAGACTGGACATTAGGAAGCATTTGAATGCCCAAGCAACAGGACAAGGAGTAATGGCCTGAAACAAAACCACAAAGAGTTCCACCTCAGCGTGAGGTAGCACTTCTTTACATTGAGGGTGGCAGAGGACTGGAACAGCTGCCCAGGCAGGTCATGGAGTCTCCCTCTGGAGACATTCAAACCCACCTTGGTGTGTTCCTGTGTCACCTGTTCTGGGTTATTTGTTCAACTCTATATCTGGAAGACTATAAATGATACAAGTTTATTGTGGGACACAAGGGGATTGAATTCATAACCTACTGTCAGGTTCAGGAGGCACAATCTCAATAAACTGAAAGAATCTTGCAGTTTCTTTTTCTCATGTGTAGCTGTGAAAAGCAGGACTGGCAGTGAAAAGAAGGAAGACAGGCAAAGTTTTCACACAGTCTGGTGTGTATTGTCTCCATCAACAGATAAAAGTGGGGTGGTATAGTAAGGAATGGAATGCTTGATAAAGCTGGAATGAGTGAATCAAAACCCATGGAATGCTGCTTTGCTGATCCAAAAGTTAGGATGACCACAGCAGCACTGCAAGGTTTCTGCAGCAAATACTCATCATCTTTGCGAGTGGCCTTTGCGCAGCTTAGCCTTGGGAGGCCTTAGAGTGACTTGGCTGGGCCACCTCAGGTGTGTCTCTCCTGTTCTGAACTTCATGAAGGCATTAGCATCTATGCAAACACACCTTCTCTCAGAATGGAGGTTTTTCTCCACCTTCCGTGCACATGACCTTGCAATCTTGTACCACGAAGCAGCTCCTCTTTAAGGCAATGTCTTCAGCTCATGATAGGCATTTATCTGGGACCAGACGGAAGATACTAGGTGTGTAATTTATAGAGAATATAGTCTCATTTGTGAGGGTTTCTTTGATTTAAATTTTGGATTACAAATGGACTAGCTCTTATTTGACTTGCAACACCAAAGAAGGTCTTCCAGCACTTGCTGATGTGCTAAGGTGACTTTGTTCTTCTTTGGTTTCATTTAGGCTTGTATTATCTTTGCAAACTCCTGGGAACAAGAATCATTTTCAGACCTTCCATCTGTCAAGGCACAGTGACAGAAGGAAAATGGCACCTGCATAGTCAGGCAATAATCTTCCTCATTATGAGAACTGTTGGGTGGCTGGTGCATTCTAGCACTCTAGAGGGGACTGGTTTGCCTGTGTAGCCCCCTTGTTCTTTTGTTCTGAGGAATATGGAAATAACAGTAAAAACTAAACAGATAAAGTACAGTAGACTGTCCAGGCCTTGCAGCCAGTTGGTAATGGAGCAGCATTGGTTCTTTATTTTAATCTCTTTGGAGTAGGTTTGATTTCAGTCTTAGTACTTATGAAGACAGAATATCAGGTTAATCCCATCAGTGGAGTTTGACAAGAGATACTACTTGAAAGTCCTGTTATGTTTCAAAGGAAAGTCAGTAAATAAGGTGTTATCCTCGGGCTCCATGGAAGGCAAGGGGATAATGTTCCTTTCTACAGAAACAGCCAGCGCCACTCGCTGTCATGGGGAAAGCTGTTGTGGTAGGGACCTGTCCCCCTCAGAGGTACGTCAGAAATGTTGTTTGCTGCTTGGTTTTGTTTGGAAGAGTTTGTGTATGGGAAGGGGATTTATTGCCAGGTGATAAAAACAAATTCTGTTCCAAAGTGCTCAAACTCCTAAGACCAAGCCTTGGTGGCTGTGGAGCCCTTTCTGGCTGCCCAGGCCAACATAAGCCACTCCTCAGTGCAGGCTGGGTGCTATAGAGGCCAGAGCTTCCCTAGAGGCATCAAAGCAGTAGTGACAAGACCCTGGCAGCCCTTTAGATACCCTTCCCCAAGGTCTGCTCCTTGCAGATGGTCAGAGGATCTCATTAAACAACTTTAAGTAAACCTACCTAAGCAGGCCCCAGGGAACTGACCTAAAGATGAAGGCAAGATATGCCACAGCTTATGCCTTCCTGCCTGCCCTTCTCCCTGCCCAGGGCAGGCAGAGCTGTGCCCGGAGGACTGAGCAGCTGTGCTGACCATGAGCGAGCAGAGCCATGTCAACAGCCTGTTCCTCAATGAGGATGCAGCCAAGCGGCTCCACGCCGACAGCCGGGTGCAGCGGTTCCGGCAGGCTGTGCAGAAGCGGGCGGCGCGGGCCAAGAAGCGGATGCACAGCATCACTGCTGAGAGCGCTAAAAGCTTCTTCAGGAGAAACGCCTTCGTCCTCTTCACCATTGCTGCGGTCCTACTAGGTATGGAGCTGGTGGCAACACCAGGCACCATTTATAAATATGGGGAAATGTTTGTTTATTTTACAAAGATTTTATCATAGCGAGGAGGTGAAGCTGATGAGCTGACAGCTCAAAGTGCTGCCACATCATAAGTACTTTTGTGTGCAAGAACAAGAGACCCCACAGAGAGTGTGTATGTGGGAGGAAGTCCTTGTTGATCCTTTGTGGCTGCAGTATAGAAACAGTCTACGACAGAAAGAGTTTGATGGTCCAACTCAACCAATCCTTGTACAAATCATCCAGGTTTCTTCAGAGGCAGGTTTCTTGTGAGTGCAGCTGTAGGCACAAGGGCTTTTCAGATTCCTCCCACAGCTTTAGCCTGACAGGACCAGAACTGCTGCAAATGGCCGTGATACAATGCACACCAAATCTGCTTAGCACATAGCAGGTTGTCCCTAGCTTTTGTTCCAGGCTATTTGTCTCTAACTGGCTGAACTCAGCTTTAAGAGGCGGGTAGACAAAGAATCTGAACTGTGTAGTCACACTTATTTTAGTCTGGGAGATCATATCTCTCATCACAGCATTTTGTATTCATGAGCTTCCTGAGAACAGACCCCAGAAGAGCAACAGACAGGGAACAAGGAGACCTGTGGTTTTGCACAAGGCTCCTGTGCAATAAATATGTCAGAGGGAGAGAGAGCATACAGTAAAAACTGGATCATAGCCTTTTAGAAAATGAGCATTTGTTCCTTTGGGAAGAGGAGGAACTGAGAGTATATGAGAAAGAGAAAAGCTGCACTGTAGGACTGAGGGACAGGTCACTGGATCACACTGACACACTTCCTTTCTCATCCCTTGCTGATCCACAGGGATTATCCTGGCCTTCTCCCTCCGGCCCTACCAGCTGACCTATCGCCAGATCAAGTATTTCTCCTTCCCCGGCGAGCTGCTGATGCGTATGCTCCAGATGCTGGTTCTTCCTCTCATTGTCTCTAGCTTGATTACAGGTGAGAAGTGCTTTCTGCTGCTTTCAGCCAAGACAATGGGCAGCAGAGCTGTTGTTCGGGTACCTCTTCGTGACCCAGCTGGAGGTGCTTGGATTAGCTTGGCTAGCAGTGACAAGCCCGAATCTACAGCCATAGTGAACATGATCCACACTGAGACCCTGCTGGCTCAGTAGTGGCGCAGAGAAGCAGAAGACCTTGTGCTTTCTCAGAAGACTAGGGAGAACACAATGCGGTGGTTCCAATGCCTAGCACTTCAGCACTAAAAAGGATTTAATCCTACATAACCTCAAATGTCTCCAAGTTTGTTGCCCAAGTCAACTTCAGGTTTCCTCCAGCCTAGAGAAGGTTAATTTGTGTCAGTCCAAAAGGGTTGAAATTGATCACTGGCTGGAGGGCTTGTTTCACCCCAATCCTCAAGGAAGACACGACAGACAGCCAAGCTTTCAGACAGCAGAAGGGACTGCAAGGTGTTCCACCTGCAGAAACATACCACTATTAGGGACTGAAAGGCCCAATGTACTATGAGGGGATTATTTCCCTTCTGAGAGCTTTAAAAGAAAATCGCTCCATTCCCAAAAGCAGCCTAAGATCCACCAGTGCTATGTTTCTTCATGACCAGAAGCCACATTCTTCCATATCAACATCACCCTGGAACTCCAAATTCTGTCCCTTGTAGGCTGGGCTTCCTAGAGACCCTAGCTCCCTGTCCAACTCATGTATGTGCCTTGCACCCTTTGAATCTTCCTCAAGCTTCCCCTTTCTAAGACGGTAGGCTTCCTCACCTTGTCTCTCTGTGTGACACCCCAGGAATGGCCTCACTGGATAGCAGAGTCTCAGGGAAGATGGGGATGCGGGCTATCATCTACTACATGGTGACCACAATCATAGCTGTCTTCATCGGCATCTTCATGGTGATCATCATACACCCAGGAAAAGGATCTAAGGACAAACTTCACCGGGAAGGCAGAATTGAGCAGGTGCAGACCACAGATGCCTTCATGGACTTGGTGAGGTAGGTAAACAAGATGGTCTCATGTTGAGACCATATCAATGAGATTACATTCCTCCATGGAGTGTCCTTTTGAAGTATCACAGCTTTAGGCATACAGTCTTAGGGAAAGAGGTTAATGGCTGAGTCTTGGCAAGTCTACTACTTCTAGCTTAGTCTAGCTAACTGGCTTTGCCACTCTGAGACTGAGTGCTTGGCCCAGAGTCCAGCCCTTCTCCAGAGGTATTAATGTAAGAGGTCAAGGTGTGCTCAACAAAGCAAGTAGTGAAAACTATCAGTGGCTACCTACCTTTCAGAAATTCACCCAGCAAAGGCTACTCCAAATATCCATCTTCAATGACCAAAGGAAATAAAGGAAGTGGTTCCCAAGGCATTGCCTCTTCTTCCCTTGCTATGACCTTTCTCAGTGAATTGCAAAGCTGTACCATCTCAAGTGGTATAAAGCCGTGTTTTTGAGGTACAGGATAACAGAGAGCTCAAATGACACCTGTAGAGGTGAGGCTGAGAGCAAGGCAGTGTATTAAACATTGTAATATGGTATTGTTTCAAGGTTTGGTTGGGTTTGATAATGGTTTTACACTGTAACTATATACCAGGGCGGTATGTATGTCATCTCTTTCCACATACCTGAATATAGAGGAATTTCTGGAGTCTGGAAACATGCAGTGGGAGTCTGACAAGATGCAGGAGTTGCTGGGTCCAGATCAGCATATTCCCTTCTTCTGTCAGTCAGATCAAAAGGGTTTGAGTGGACATTGTGAAAGCTGTGACCTCAGACACTGCTCCAGGACAAAGAGGTTGGCCAGGAAGCCCATGTTTTCTTCCTAGTTCAACAGGACAATAACTCTTTCCATGTTTTATCTACTGCAGGAATATGTTCCCGCCCAACCTGGTAGAAGCCTGCTTCAAACAGGTATGAAATCTCATCTTTGTGCCCTGGACCATGGTCCTGTCTACTTCTCTGAGGGGTGGAATAGCACTTTTTTCCCCAGGTCTGACTGCTGCAGGGGGCAGAAGTTAGTCTGTATTATAGCATCCCCCATGCAAACTTTTCAAACTGTCTGTAGATGGGAGCTTCAACCTCCATCCCATCCCACAGAGGCAGGAAGGGTTTGCATGATCTCAGGGAGCAGGCTTGGACTGGCAGTGATAGGGAGCAGAGTCTCCAAGAAGCTGTCTCTTCTGCAGTGCTGGTGCCCTTAGAAGCAGCACAAAGGGTTGTCAGAGAAACCAGAATATCTCAGGCCTAGCAACATGAGATGCTCTAATGGTCTCTTTTGACCTTCTGCTCTATGAACTTTCTGAACTTTCTGATGAAAGCACTACACTGGGGACCTTGAGAACAGGCAAAGCAAGTTTCCCACACAGGTCAGCAGCAACTTGCAGTACTGTCTTTTCTTTAAGAAGGGATGTAAGAGCCTAGCAAGTGTCCTGAGCATCTGAACTAGGGCCTGTGGGTGCATCTGATAATCTGTGTCTTTTCAGTACAAGACGCAGTACAGCACCAGGGTCTTCACCAGAACCATCCTCCACAGCAGCAATGTCACAGCAGGTGTGATAACCACTCAGATCCCTGTGCCTGAGAATTTCACCAGCATCATGGAGAACGTCACTCATGCCCTGGGAACCATCTCCGAGGTGCTGACCTTTGAAGAAGTCATTCCCATCCCAGGCTCAGCCAATGGGGTGAACGCGCTGGGGCTGGTAGTGTTCTCCATGTGCTTCGGTTTGGTGATCGGCAGCATGAAGCAGAAGGGACGGGCCCTGCGGGAGTTCTTTAACTGCCTCAACGAAGCCATCATGAGGCTGGTGGCCATTATCATCTGGTGAGGAGCACGGCCGGTTGGAGCAGGAGGTCTGCAGGTGCAGTTTCCATCGACATGATGAGAAGTGGGGTAGCTTTAAGGATTTCATGCACAAGATAGGAAAAGCAGATGGGCACAGCTCTACTTTGGCTCCATCAAGCTGGAGGGAAAAGTCTGGATGGGATATTTGTTCACATTTCATTTCCTGTTCTTTTTGTTTTTACCTTAGAAATATCAGGTACACCAAGACTTGCTTTTCTTGAGGCTTCTGGAAACATCCTTGGAAGACCAGAGAGCTGGAGTGGAAGATCTCTTAGCCTTACCAACAGGAGTAGGGTGTGAGGCTTTCTCACCAAAAGCTTTCCTTCCAAATGTGTTCCAGGAGTCTGACTTAGCTATGAATCACAGTAACCCCTTGCCACTTTCCTGCTTTCAGGGTGGGAGCTGTATGCAGTAATGCAATAGCTCTGAGAGCTGAGCTGGGTTGAGAGGAGCAGCTCAAAGTTACTGCCTTTCAGTTTGAGGTCTCCCAAATCCCGACACCGCTGGAGCTCAGCTGCTCATTGCTTTCTGCGTAAGGCTGCCTATGACACATGGTCCAGACAAACAAGGCATTGCTGAGACAAGTCTACTCTAGAAGGCAGCATTTTACCAAATCTTGTAAGCTTTTTACCCAGTTAGGGCTCAAAGTTTTGTCAGGTACTGCAAAAGAGGACAGATGCGGGTCTGGCAGAACACACACAGATGTTTGACAGGGAAGAAATCTGTCAGCCTGACACCCTCTCCCATTTTAGATCACTCCAGCTTCCTTTCCTTGGTCTTATAAGTCACAGTCTTATATCTCAGAGCAAAATCCTGAGCACAGCAGGACAGGCCTTACAGAAAAAGGCACAAAGGGGAAGAATATCCCTGAGCTCATAGCAGATGTTGGGAAGCCCCACGCCCCCGGGATCTTTTACTCCATGTCTGAACCAGAACTTGGGGCTTTGCTTTCCTCAGAAGAGGTAAGACTTGCCTGAGAGCACAGAAGGGAGAGCATGAGCACAGTGGAACAAGTAGACCTGCACACTACTCCAGAGACCTTCAACACCCCTCTTTAAGCCTCCCTTTAGATGAAGGAAGGCAGGGTGTTTATGTATAGAACACTGGTTACACTTGGGACGCTGCCTGTGCATGCCTTCCTGTAGCCACAGCCTGCAGACCGTCTCCCAGGAGGCTGTTTTTCCTGGGGAGATCTGGTCACTGGCTGCAGCCAGTGTGTTCTAATAGGAAGGTCAGAGGAAATGAAATATTTATTAAATCCTTTCCTGAAACTTTTCCCAGGCTAAGCTGGAGTTTGGCATGTGGACCTCTGAGCCTTGTGCATGAGTTGCATGTGAGCTCTTAAGCTGCAGAGGCCCAGCCCTGAGAGGTGTGGCCATGGAGCTGGAATTTTCTTTGGTCTGGTTTTTATGTTAGTGCCCATGATTCTCTCCATATCTGTTATGTATTTTCTGTGGAACCCCGCTGCTGCTTGTCAGCTGCATTGTTATGGAGGGGGGGGAAAAAGACATGAGGAATGGAAAAGATAGCAGGGTACCTCAGACTGGGGTTTTATATGAGCCATGGCTGCTTTTACAGGTGTTGGTGTGCCCAGTCCTTGTTACACCAGATCTGGAATCCCTAGATGTTCACATTCCTTAAATGTGAGCATCTGAAGACAGTAAGGCTGATATCCCAGAGCCTATAGGACATTCTTGCTTTTACTCCCTGATTCCTTGTTTCTCCTGTAAATTCCTGTGCCTCTCAGGAAAAAAAAATACTCTCAGCCCAAGCTCTGCTAGGAAAGGAGGGGACTCTGAAGGTTTCTCTACATAACCTTCCTTACCAATTCTACAAGGAGTGTTGTAGAAACGTAGAAAACCCAAAAGGAGGAGGAAACCACCAGTGCCCAAGCTGTGTGCACAACAGAGTGCTGGGGTCCCCAGGCGTGCACCAAGAGCTGAGTTTTGACCATGGGATGAACAAGTCCCAGCTCTCTCCAGGTTTCTAGAAAAGAAACCAGCAGTATCATCCAGTGATTAGGCTCAGTGAGCACTTATGGTATGCTAGCTTATTGGGGATTTATCCAGACAGCATGTGTTAAAGCTGGTGTGAAAGTGTGGGAGCCAGTCCTGACCATCGGCCTTGTGTTTCTGTCACAGGTATGCTCCAGTTGGGATCATGTTTTTAATTGCGGGTAAAATCCTGGAGATGGATGACCTAGCAGTGATGGGAGGCCAGCTGGGGATGTACACACTCACTGTCATCGTTGGACTCCTCATTCATGCCCTTTGCATCCTGCCCCTGCTCTACTTCATTGTCACTCACCGAAACCCCTGGGCATTCATTGCAGGGCTCCTGCAGGCTCTCATCACAGCCCTGGGCACCTCCTCCAGGTACGATGGCTATGTAGGAGTGGGGTTGGGGATGATGTAGATACTACATCTCAGCACTCCATTGCTCTCAGTGCAGCACTCTGGTCTCACAATTTCTAGCACTAGCAGCTTTTTGCAGTGGACCAGCCAAAATCATTTGGGAATGGGAAAGTTCCCAGTGCCCTGCTCAGGAGCCCCAGTCACATGACCAGCTGTGACCATCACTGAACGGCCCATATTCCTCCTGACCAAACACGAGGGTGATTTTGCTTACCACTGAAATGCTGAGCTCAGGACAAATATCAAATCCTGCTGAATCACAGCGTTATTCCACATGCACATACCTCCCACACACATGTACTTGCACACATTTTCACATCTGTCTCTCCCAGGCACACAGGCTGTATGCAGCTGTCGTTAAACCTCCCAGAGACCTGGGCAAAGGCATCAACACCAGTATGTTCAATGACTCACACTGCCATGTCACACGGCCAAAGCAAGGGATGGTAGGTAACTGTTGTTTCACTGAGTGCTGTGTTTCTTGTTATATTCGTTTCCTGGCAAGCACATAGCAGGCTCTTCCACATACATTCTCGTACCAAAACACATAGCATTTTTCCTGTTCATGTTCTCTTTCAGAAACAGTTCTTTGCTTTCTCTGCAAGATATATTCTCAAACATGTGTCATTCTTGTCTTATGGACTGAGAGGGGTGAGAAAGGGCTCAAGTTTTTTTAATAGCAGAAAAAGGAGTTCTGGTCTTGAGGCTCTGCCCTATGTACCCTGAATCCTCCTTCTTTTGGTGTTATACCGGCATGCTCAGCCTCAGGGTTATACAGCCCCTGTCCCAACCCCCTGAGGAAAGCCTTGTCTGAATATGCAACTGCAGTGTGCATCATATCTGAGGAAGCCTTGCTTAGACTGTTCTTTCTCCTAGCATCTTCTGGCCTCTGGCTCACATGGCAGGGTGAAAAAGCAGGTGGGTAAGGTCATAAACCAGGCAGAGGCTTAGTCCTCCTTACTAAGTCAGCGTACATGCAATTCATGTGGTTTTGTAAATTCCTTTCAGCTCAGCGACTCTGCCCATAACCTTCAGGTGCCTGGAGGAAAACAATGGTGTGGACAGGCGCATCACGAGGTTTGTGCTGCCTGTGGGAGCCACAATTAACATGGACGGCACTGCTCTGTACGAGGCCCTTGCAGCCATCTTCATTGCACAAGTCAACAACTATGAACTTGACTTTGGGCAAATCATCACAATAAGGTGACTTTTGAAAGAGTTTTGGGACTACAGAAAGGGTTTCAGTTTTGTTGACTTATCTGAGGTGTGATCAGGTTCCTCTTTTGCTCAGAAGATGCAATAAGGAAAAAAAAAGTATGGGAAAGAAGGGCTGTACTACAGCTCCAGGTGTCAAAGCACAAATGGACATCATGTCTTTGAGGCTCCACTTGAGCCCTTCTTGCATGTCCAGGTCTTAGGAAAAGCTGTGGTGTGCAGTCTGTTATGAGGGCGTGTCTGGCAGGGGCAGCCTGGCACTGTGTTGATGTCCCATGTGCCACCATCCTTCTTGGAGACCAAGGCAGAAAGGCTGCCAAGACAATGATGAGTTTGAGCTACTTCCTGACATTTCTGCAAATGCAACCACCTCTTTTCTTCCCTTTGCTGATAGCTCTGCTTTCCTGTTCCCTCCAGCATCACTGCCACAGCAGCCAGCATCGGAGCAGCAGGCATTCCCCAGGCAGGACTGGTGACAATGGTTATAGTGCTGACGTCAGTGGGGCTGCCTACTGAAGACATTACACTGATCATCGCTGTGGACTGGTTTCTGTAAGTTCCTTGCTCAGCAGGCATGCACTGCTGTGCAATCCTGCCAGTGCTTACAGACCTCGTCTGTACTCCCAATGTCTCTGCTAAAAGCAGGCTCAGTAACCTGTACCATTAAGCTTAAAACACACCTGTATCCATGAGACCTTTGCACAGTAGCCCTCTCTGCCCATGCTGGAGTTTTTGCCATGTGCTTCAGTGACCCCAGGCATCAGAGGTTGCTTGTTGATCAGCCTGGTGACCAAACAGAATGTCCTCCATTTGCTTTGTCTTTAAATGCACCCAGAAATTACCTGCAGAGTCATAGGGAAAGGTTGTGCCAATAATAAGCAAATCCACACTATGAATGATAGTTCTGGGTTACCAAACACAGAAACAGGGATGAGACTGAGCTGTACAAAGTTGAAGAGTGTTTAGATGGGTGCAGCTAGTCAACCACACTGCTACCTTTCAGCTTTCTTTCCCTTTTAAATAAAATCACTTGTGACAAGTGATTTTATAGGAGTGCTCTTAGGAACCCGACTGAAGAATGAATTTGTGCACAGTCCCACCTCTCTGTCTTCTCAAACACCAAAATCCTGACAGATGGATACACTGTCAGTGTTTCCTCTGTTCTTCTGTATCTTGTATTGCTGGTTTGTAGCCAAAGCAGCCAAAATCTGCTCCCAGCCATGGCTGACCAGTTGGAAACAGTTTTGCCCAACACCTCCACTTCTCCTGTGGATTGTGCGTAAGAACAGACTTGGCTGGGAAGAGCCCTGCCTCCTTACATGCCAGGTTACTTCTTGTGCTTACTCAGAGTAGATTATTTCAATTAGATGCCACTATTGTTACCACTGAAGGATCTGATGGGGTGCTGGACTGGTGACAGCTTCAACAGCTCTGACATACTGTTGTGGTTGTGGAGAATATCTCATTGCAAAGCGTCTTTTAGATGTGCTGTTTTGCACAAAGAATCTGGTGCCTCGTCTTAGCACATGCTGCCCATGCTGAGGAAATCTGAGTCCACAGCAGTGCTGTCATAGGTTTGCATCAGAATTTCAGCACTTTTTGTAAAACAAAATGCCACTTAAGTGAAACAGATGTGGTGAGGCCATCAGTCTGAAGCAAGGCCTTTGGAAAGGACAGTGTCCATGTGAAAACAGAGCAACCTTCCTCTTGATTTGTGTCAAGTCCAAAACTCTTCAGTAAGAAATTGGGAATGCAATAAACAGGAATGAATGTGAAGCTTGAGCTCAAGGATGTCAGTCAAGGAGGGCTCTCTGGGAGTCATTTTCCTGTCAATTTTGAAGTATCCATTATTAGAGTGACTTAGAAAGTAGAAAAAGTTTCACTGAAGATGTTTCTTGAAATAATCTTCATCCCATTAGCTGCTACTATGAAACTGTATTTTGTTTTTCTCTCTGATTTTTCAGGGACCGCCTTAGAACAACTACCAACGTCCTGGGGGATTCTCTGGGGGCTGGCATTGTGGAGCATCTCTCCCGGCATGAGCTGGATGCCCAAGACTGCGAACTTGGTAATTCTGGGATAGAGGAGAAACAACAGCTCTCCCACCTGGTTTGCCCACAGAACGACACCCACAGGCACTCCAGGAGGGAGTCAGCACTGTGAAATCGGGCATCAGAGTGCAGATTAATGCTGTAAAAAGCCAAAACTTGAAACAAAAGTCCAGAGTGGAGGACAGAGAAAGACCCACTGTGCAAGACACTCACTTTTCTATTGCCTCTGCCACATGCAGTCTTCCCTAATCCTGTTTCTCCCTCGTTTCTCTCTGGCTGGCATTAAAGAGGAGAAAATTAAACTGCAAAGAAAGCCTGATTTAGTCATTTTTATGAGGCCCAATAGTTAGACCTGAGTAAAGAGGACTCTGTGAAGGAGCTGGACTAGGAGATCCTTTATTTTTGAACTAAGTAGCCGGGTGAGTCAGGAACACCACCATCTGTGGACTGGCACCAAAATGTTGCCATAACTCTGTCCTGCAAGATACAGCTGCAAAGTCTTCACCTGGTTAGTACTTTCACCCAAACAAGCTTTTAGCATTGACCTCCTTGCTTACAGTCGTGGTGTTTGCACAGATATGCACTTGATGCTTCCTGAGAGCCCCTCTGGCAACCTGTCTGGCTGCAGACTAGAGTCACCCACCTCCTGAAGGAATGTGGGATCATACAGTAGGGACAGAGAGCTGGTAGCACCAATAGGGGTCAAGAGGTTTCTCATTAGTGGAAGATCCTAAAGGATTGTCAGAGAAGCAAACAGTTAAAAAAATTATTATATCCATTATTCAGTCTTGAAACAGCTCTCCCCTCTACCAAGCTCTGCCAAAACCCAGTTAACCTCATTTCTCTTTAGCAAGCTCTTCTCCTCCTGCTGAAACCAGGAGGGGAAACACAAAGTTTAAGAACAATTTGCCCACTTGAGCAGCTGAGTGGTACATCCATGCCAGGAATGACTCCCTGCCATGCCAGATTTGCTCAGAAAACAGTTTCACTCCTCATCACAAGATTCCTAAGGAAATGGTTCCTGTGCTCATCTGTGCCTATTTTCAGAAGTGACTTCCCCTCAGTCACATTGCTCTAGAATGTGCTTTCAAATACCTCTGTCTTTCTACAGCTCCTTATCTTTATAGGCAGAGCCAAACCACTTCTTAGCGCTTGCACAAGTTTGCCAGACCCCAGACTTAAAAACTCAGGATATATTTTTCGGTTCCTACCAAATGGAATTCAGCTTCTGTTTAACACACTTGGACATAAGCCCAAATTACATCCATAACATCTCAGAGGCTGAAGATAGAAGTAGGGACCTGCTTCATCCATACTCTTTCCCCCTTCCTTGGCACGGCCAGGAATACAGCTGGTATCTCTCACACCAGTGAAGAGGACCAGTAGGACTTGCTCCATAACATCCAGATCCATGAACATCCAGAAAATGAATGTCTGTACTCAACCAGGAAGATGTTAAGGATCGACAATGCTGGGGCTGCTGCAGTGTAGCTGTCCTGCTTTTGACAATGGCTAAGAGCAGGAACAGCACTGAGCAGCCTCCTGACCCACCAAGGAACTATCTAAACTGGGCAGCTTTCACTTGAGGTCTGCTCATTATTCGCAACCCGCTATGTCACTTACACCCCTCTACCCTGGCTTTACACCCTGATGTTTTTCATCCCTAGCCATAGCCATACCCTCAGAGGTGCACATCGTGGAAGGAAGACCCCAAAGGCATTGCTGGAGTCAACTTTGCCAATCACAACTGCACACCTACCCATGCTGCCCTCCCCAGCACTAACTCAAACACATTTCTTGAGATGTTCAAAGCCAGATCCTGACTCTTTTTAGTTGTTCAGAAACTGCAGGTTTATATGTTGGTGCTGCCACATTCCATATCCTGTAGGCAGAGTATTCTATTTTTATGGGCTGGACAATTATTGGGAATCTGAGATAAATGCACAAATGCATCTCTTTCATGTAAGACTGGTAGCAGAACAAGGTGGTAGTTCTGTGTAGCAGTGGCTGGCTCCAGACTGTAAGGCAGCAAGTTGTTTGCTGACTGTGGAAGGCAGGTTGCTTATTTTGACAAGAGATCTACTCTAGCAGGAGGCAAGTGAGCTGGATAACAAATGATTATCCTCCTCTTTGTAGCACTTTTTAAATCTTGTTTGAATACTTTTATAATGTCTGCTCTTCTCCTTTCTAGACTAAACAGATCCCGTATATACCCTCACAGGTAATAATCATTCATGTTCCTCTCTTCTGGACTTTCTCCTTGCTGTTCCACATCTTTCTTGAAGTGGAATGACTAAAATTTGACACAACAATCCAACTAAAGATTTATTATTACTGAGCACTGAGGAAAGAATATTTCCTGTACATTAAGATTTAGACCTTGAACTCATGTTACCATGGTTGTTAGCATGCTGTGCATTGGCTGATCAGGATAACTGTCCCTGATGCATACATATAGCAAACTCGAGTCTGTTCATCTTATCCTAACTCTTAGCGAGGTTAGACTCTTACTTTGATGAGATGGCTCTATCTGATAACTGGATCTTAATCAAAGAGTTTTAAGATACACTGCATTAGCTTGTATCTACAGTGAGCTAAGACAGCACTAGCTTATCGATAACACCGCTCAGCTGACATGAGTCTAAACCTTCATAAAGAACAGACCTGCTTATAAAACCTAGTGAAGTGCTTTATTTTTTAACAACAGCATGATAGCATTGACCCTACTCCAGTTGTAATACATGATAATTCCTACATCATTTTAAGCAGAACTGCTGCCTATCAAGCAATTTCCCAGCCTGTGTTTGTGCAGTTGATTATTATTATTGAAGTATAGTAATTTCAATTTGTCCATATTGAACTGCTTCTTGGTTTTCTTTCTTTTTTTTTTTTCAGACTATTTGTCCAACTTTTCAAGAAAACATTGAATTCTAATCCTGAAGAGACTTCCTGTATAAAAAGGGCAAACTGAAGGATGAATCAGAAGATTGCTGGATTGTATTCTAGCTCAAATGGGAATTAATTCTGGGAAGTCCTATGGCTTGGGTTACACAGTCATACTAGATGGTCATAAGGGTCCCTTCTGGCTTTATAATATATGCACGTGCTTTTTGGCTTAGAGATATTGCAAAGGGTCTTTCCAGCCCAATCATTTCTAAAAGCTATCTGGAAGGATCCTAATGATACTTTAATAAAACTCAGCAGGAGTCTAACCTGTTTTCAGTTGCTGTTAGCAGACATGTACACATATCAAAAAAGGGACTCTACACACCACATTGCATCCACACGTTTGCAGACGTTCCCACACAGCGGTATGCACCCAGGCTTGCCATTTGTGATTTCCTGCTTTCCACACGAGATTAACAGAGCACAAACAAGTAGAGGCCTCATTTTCCAACAATGCAAACCAGTCTTCCTTTGGGAATTTCAGAATTCAGTTGATAGCTTTTAGCTCTGGTGTTTATCCATGTTGTTAACCAGATTGTGATTGGGATTATCTGTTTACAGTACCCAAACATCAAAGTATTGTCAGAAATTTGCATATACTTACATATATATATATACATATATATGAAAGGAGTGCATGTGTGCAAGCATACATATACACAGAGTCAAATTGTTTGTTACTAATCCAAGAAGAGAAGCCAATATTACAGTCTCACTGTATGTAAAGCTGCATATTTCATTTTGGTGCCCACCTTGATTTACTCATTTAACCCCTTCCTTAAAACAAGGAACTGAGGCTGTTCTACTTCATTCCAGAAATGAGTCTTCCAAAGCCAAGTTTCCCAGAAAGGAGCTCAATGCATGCCAGTTTTGACTTGTACCTGCTGGTGATGAAATGAGAACTTCTCAATGTATAGAGAAAATTCTCCACTGTGTCCTTGTTTGTACACATCCCAAAGACCCCCATCCCCACTGCATCTGTCTTGCCAAGGAGCAAGCTTTCAGAGCTCAGTCAAGAGTACTAAAGTGTTTGTACTCCTTGCAAATCCAGTGCTGACCTTGTACTAACCCAGCCTTCAAAACTGGATAATTGAAAGGTATTTTATAATTTTTCCATTGTCTTTTAAAATTACCAGATATTTGGGAGCTTATGCAGTCTTTACTGCAGTCCTGCTGCTTCTACTCGCAGAAACTTTCTAAGTTTCTCCTATTTGCAAACAGATCTCTCCCTAATGATTACAGAGGGGATGAAACAGAGAGTTATCTCTATGCATAAATACACAAGGAGCTCTTGGATTAGGACACATCTCTTCAATACTAATTTGGAGAGAGAGAAAATCTGGGAAGAATACGGATTTTCAGTTAGGCCACATGTTACTTTATGTATGTGATACATGCACATTGTTCCAGGAGTCAGAACTGCCCATGAAAACTGACCTGAAATTGTATGTCCTTCTGCTCTGCCCAAAGAAGAACTGGAAATCAGTACTGTACAGTGTGTTCATGGCATTTGGGCAATTTGACTCTGTTAACTCCTGAGGGCTTTTTCTTCATGCTGTGATTTTTCAGTGTTAATACAGATAGTTTCCATATTTGAAAAATAAAGGGAATTTTTTCCACAATACTTTTCCATGATGTTTTCTTCTCTTACTTTTCTTCAGGACTGTGACCTTCCAAAGTCAGAGACATTACTTTTCGCATGATGTATTGTACTTTCTTATCTCCATGTGCCTACCTCATGGGTCAAATACTAATCTCAGATTTTGACAAGGCCTTTCTCTAAAGCTTCTTCTTTGATGCCATCTTTGGCATATGTCCATGAACTGACAAAGCTACATGAGGTTTGCTTCATCTGCAGGAGACAGCACATAGGCACGTACTTTCATCTGGAAAATCCACCCCCCAAAAAGGTTATGGGGAAGAAGTCTCAGAGGCTTAAACAATAATGGGTTTACATTACTTGCTAAAATGTTGCATTAATGGCATGGCATCTGCACAGAGTGAAAGCTGTTTGTTCTCCCCTTGATACCTCTTTTGCTTGTCTTCTGTTCCCTAAGGGACAAGAATCAAGATGAATAAGAGGGCTGCTGGGGAAAGAGCATCCCCAGTCCCACAGCACCCAAGAAAGGCAACAGCACAGACTCAGAATTCAGACCATAAGACAAGAGCAGGTGATGAGTAGGTCTAAGGTGTGGGTTACAAGGGAGGCTGCCCAGGGCCATTAAGGCCTAACAGTCCACTTGGGATGCATCTCCAATCTAGTCCACCCCTCCTGCCCTCCCAGCCATGCAGACTCCTGTGTGGTACCACCAGCCTGGCTGAGGGGTCTCTGGAGATCCCCAGTCAAACCCATCTGCTAAGAGCAGGAGCAACTGGCGCAGGCTGCTCAGGACTTTGTCTCATTGGATTTTGAACACCTCCAAGGATGCAGGTTCCACACACTGTTCCAGCACCCAATCACCCCCATTGTAAAAATGCTTTTCTTTGTTTAAATAGAATTTCTTGTCTTTCAACTTGTGCCCATTGCCTATTGTCCTTTCACCAAATACCACCGAGACAAGTTTCAAGGCTCCCTTGAATCTTTAAATTTAATTTAATCTTTCAACAGGGTGGAAAGATGGGCTGACAGGAGCATAATGAAGTTCAGCGAAAAGAAATGCAACGTCCTGCACCTGGGAAGGAATAACCTCATGCACCAGGACACGCCAGGGGCCAGCCCGCTGAAGAGCAGCTCTGTGGAGAAAGACCCGAGGGCTCCGCCGGACCCTGAGATGAACCCGAGCCATTGCTGTGCCCTTGCCTGTCCTGGCCTGGTGAGGTTCAGGGACGGGATCCTCTCCTCAGCAGTGCTGAGGCCACGGCCGGCGTACGGTGTCCAGCTGTGGGCCACGGACACAGCATGGAGAGTCCAGCGAAGAACTGCAGAGACGATGGCGGGACTGGGGCATCTCCCCTGAGGAAAGGCTGGCGGAGCTGGCACTGCTGCCTGCGGAAGGGAAGGCTCGGGGCTGTCGTGAGCGTAGAGCAATACCTACCATGGGGAGGTGTGGAGACAGAGCCAGGCTGTTCTCAGCAGTGCCCGGTGACGGGACAAGAGGCAACAGGCACAGGAGGCTCCCTCGGAACATCAGGAAATACTTTTTTTCTGAGAGGCTGTCGGAGCAGTGGCACTGGGTGATCAGAGAGATTATGGAGTCTCCATCCGTAGAGATATTCCGGAGCTGTCTGGGCAGTCGACTGCAGGGAACCGAGGAGGAAAAGGAAGGCTAGGCAGTAGCCAAAGCCACACTCACGCCAGCCGCGTCCCTCCCTCTGGCACCCGCCCGGCCGGGGCCGGGGCTCGAACCCGCAGTCCCAGGCGGGCTCAGACGTGCGCGCCGCCACGCGAGCCCGTGAGGGCGGGGCCGGCGTAGTCGGGAGGGCGGAAGTGTCGCGCGCGCGCCGGCAGCATGGCGGCCGCGCGGCGGACGGCGGCGGGACCGGGCCGGTCATAACGGCGTTGACGCCGCTGCTCGTCCCGGAGCATTTCCCCAACGTCCCGCTCATCGCCGTCACGCGCAACCCCGTCTTCCCGCGCTTCATCAAGATCATCGAGGTGAGCTGCCGCCGAGCCCTCGGTCCCGGGGCCGGGGCTTGGCTCCGCCGGCCCGGCCTGGGCGGGAGCTGCCGCTGCCGCGAGGTGCCGGGACCGCGGGCGGGAGGGGCTCTGGGCCGGCTCGCAGAGCTGCCGGAGGCGGCTCAGCCCCGCGTTGCGGCCTCGGGCGGGGGTCCCCGGGTGGTGTCACCCCCGGCCGTGCGGGAGTCACCGGCTGACCCCGCCGCTGGCGGTGCCGCATCTCCGGGCCGCTCTTTGCCTTGGCAGGTTCCTTGAACTGCAGAGCAAGGCAGCCGGGGGCGTGACCTCCACGGGCAGCCGCTGCTCGGCCTTCAGCTCGAGCTCTGTAACCGAGTCCTGTCGGGACAGCGGCTTCTTTTGGGTCAGTTGAAGTTTCACAGTTATTGCGTCAGCAGCTCTGCTTCTAACAGAGAAGGTCGGCGATTCACACACACTCTCTCGAAGTTCGCTGTCTTTGTGTTCTCTGATGAAGGTTAAGCAAACGTGTCCTTGTTCCGGCGCCGTGGGTTGGTGTCAGGGCACCGAGACCTGTGTTGGTGGAGGCAGCAAGCTGTGAGCTGCAAGGAGAAAGAAGGAATTCGGTGTAGATCAGTACAGCTGCAGTGGGAGAGGATGCTGAGGGATGGGGATGGCAGTCACCATTTCAGAGCGTGATCTTTTCCCTCTGCACCCCACAAGGATTTTAAGAGCTATGGATTAAATCACTCATGTGTGACTTGAGCTCACAGGCCAGTACTTTTTCTTCCTGAAATGAAACCCATTCTGGAACAAGTACTTGTATTTTTGTGCCTCTCTGGTGTATTGCCAGTCTTATTTTGAAGTAAATGTAGTGTGAAATAAATAAATATTTTCTTGTTCCTGTAGTATTATTTATCATAATGTTATTTCTACTATAGTATTTTTCTTCATGTCCAGATATAATATGTGCAGCTTCTAGTGTCTTTATAGATGTGTCAGGGGAAGGAGAAGATTATGTATTGTTAAGAGCATGCAGTCATGTGAGACTTACGTATAAAAGTCATCAATTTCAATGCACAGGTTAACAATGTCTCACAGAATTGTTAAATGTTCTCTCTAATCCTGTGAATTCATTGTGCTGCAATTTGCCTGACAAGGTCGAGTCTCTACAGTGCCTACGGGATTATTAATTTTCTTCCTGTTAGTGTCTGTGACATTGGTAAGCATATTTTTGCTAAACGTTATGCAAAGTTAGAACAGGTGGGCCGAGATTAGAAGAGCCAACAGTGGTGGTAGTGCTCGTGCTGTTCTGTCAGAACCATGCTGGTTGTTAGCAAAGCGTTGAGCTGTGCAGCTTATGTCCATCACTTTGAAGAGCACTCAGTGGTTGGCAGGGTGACTTCACACAACAGCAGAATTCACAAGGAGTTCTTTTCTTGGTCACTGAGGATTCAGCCTGCTGTACTAACAGTTCCAGTGGTGCTGGGAGATCTGCCAGGGGAAGGTCTAGGTGTGTGGCATCTAGAGAGCAGAGGGGAGTAAGAAAGTAAACCAGGAAGAAATACTGGCTGAAACTCAAAGCAGGAACTTGGGCTCATGGGTGTAGGAGAGGAATTGAGCAGAGGAAGCTTTGGAGAAGAGCATTTTAACTAGAGTTTGTGGGCAGAATTCAGGCAACTGATAGGGAAGGGTGAACTAGCTCCCCATCAGGAGCAGAGAGCTAGGATGTACAGGTAGGGAAGGGAACAGTGATAGCAACAGAAACTTACAAGGTACTGTTCAAGTAACTCAGGTTCCTTGCTTGTAAGACTTGTACAGATTAGGTCTGGTTCCTCCCCCAGCCTTTGGGCTTGTCTTACCTTGACTGAGAAGTGACTTGTTCTAAATACTTAAATTTCATGTTTCTCTACCTTTTTTTTCACTTCTATATTTCTGTCCTCTAATGGGGACAAGACTAGAACAATACAAGCTCTGACTTCATAATTTAGTTATAGGGTGTCATCATGCCTGGCCTTACATCCTGGGAGTGCAAAGATTACAGAAAATCCACCTCTGATCCCATACCTGTTGTCCTAGGTGAAAAATAAGAAGCTGGTTGAGCTGCTGAGGAGGAAAGTTCGTCTTGCCCAGCCTTATGCTGGTGTTTTTCTTAAAAAGGATGACAAGTAAGTTGTTTCTCTTGATCTTTTTGAAAAATACAAAAATAAGGTGTCCAGGTTGCATTTACACTAGAAGCGATCATCCTAAATGCCCTGCCTTGGATAGCATTGCAGAAATTGTGGCTGGTCTTGGACCATCCTCATGCTATGACAATTTTTGTTGCCACCACCAGCAATGCTGGGAGCTGGAGTCTTGATTTAGAAAAGGGTGTTGTTGTTGTTTGGGAAGGAGATGAGCTGTCCAGGTACGTGGGTGATTTGGAAAGGAGCTACATGGTGGTAGCAAGGGGGATTAAGTGTCTTTGCCCCTAAGTCCGGTTTAAAGTTCTGCAACCAGTGATTGTTTTTTAATCTGACCTGCTATCTCAAGTTTCTGAATATCTACTCCAATTTTTTTGCTCAATAGCAATGAATCTGATGTGGTGGAGGATCTGAATGAAATATACCAAATGGGAACTTTTGTCCAGATTCACGAAATGCAGGACCTTGGAGACAAGTTGCGTATGATAGTCATGGGACACCGAAGGTTGGTTACTTGTACTTTACTGCATCTCACCAGATTTCTGTATAAACAGAGACATCCCTTATCAGTTTCACCACATACATGCATTTTTCTGCACAACTTGTGTATGGCAAGTTTTTGCTTTGTTACCACACCATATCCCTGAGAGTGTCAGGATATTCCATGTACTGTCACAGCTGTGACAGGTTAGCTGCAAAACAAGACAATGCATGTCATTGTCATATCAACTGTGATGTGATGCAAGCAAACATTCATTAAGCTGAAGTTTAGCAGTTACTTTGACAAGTACAGCAAAGTTTAGTAATGGTGAAAAAAAAATCTCTGGAACTAATTCAAGCCAGTATTTTTGCTTAAAAAAAAAGGGGGGGGGGTCCAGAACTTTAATTATGTCTTGCCTACATAATTTTGCCCCAGAACTGAATTGAAGAAAGTATGATTATTGCTGAAAATCTAGCTTTAGCCATTTATGCCAGATATTTCTAACTAAGACAGTTAAGAAATTGTGTTTTTAAAAGCATCAAATAAGTAGTTTCCATTAGAAGGAAAAATACAAGAACAGAAACATGGCAGAAGAGATAGATCCAGGGTGGGTTTTGCTTTGAAGCATGGCTTTTTTTCCTTCCCCTCACTTTTCTTCACTTGCATTTGTTCTGGACAGCAAAGAGTGAGCAGTACTGTCAAAGCTGAATTTATGTGAGTTCACAAGTCAGCTCCTTTTCAAATGAAGTCTTAGACCTCCTGCTGCATTATCAAAGCACAGCCATGTTTGATTGCATTTTGGAAATAAGCTACTGGTTTGGGGTTACTTGGAATAGAAATATTTCCCTATAACTTGGAAGGGTTTGGTATTCCTAGGGTATGACTTGGGGATTGGTCTTTATATTTGATTAAGACATAGAGCACTGGTCAGTCATGTCCATAGGAACCACACTGGATATCAGATTTGAGGAGCATTTATAGGGAAACACATAGAAAAGGAAACTCCCGTATAAAAGCCAAAATAATGAAACTTGGTGTCTTGCAAACGTAGGTCCCCTCCTTTTTACATTTTAGCTTTTTCAAAATACAACTTAGACTCTCTCCTTTTCATGCTGAAGAGCTGAAGTCACATGTAACGGGGGGATTGATTGTTGCTGGTTTCTTTTGGCTTTCAGGATTCGTATAAACAAGCAACTAGAGGCTGAGCCTGAGGAGCCTGAGAACAAACAAAAAATTAGAAGGAAACAGAAGCGATCTAAGAAGGAGGCTGAAGAGGAGCCTGGAGCGAAGGACCAAGCTGTGGAGTTGGTACTAGATCCTGTAGCTGCTTCTTCGCAGGAAGTTCTCATGGTAGAAGTAGAGAATGTGGTTCATGAAGATTTTCAGATCACAGAAGAGGTTAAAGTAAGTGAATTAGTTTACAAGCCTGGACTTGTCCTGTAGAATTGCACCTACACCTCTTGCTTAAAGGAAGAGGTCTAAAATCAGGCTCTAATTTCAGGCTGCAGAAACTAGTTCCTTCTTCTCACAGTCGCTGCACGAGGGGATTATATGAAAGTAAGGAACTTTCATTACAACAGCTCAGTTCCTTAGAACTGGTGACTTCAAAAAGTTGCTGAATGAAGAGGCTGGGCTGTGCTTAAATCTGTGTGATGACCTCTATCAAACTGAGTGTTTGCTTGAAGGTGGCTTGAGTGTTCAACCTGATCATATCTTCTGGCAAGCGCCAGTCAAGTTCTGCGCGCGCGGAAAGCCAGCCTGTAGGCCCTGTTGCCTTTTCTGTGAGCAGGAACTGCCCCAGCAGCGAGAACCGTCACAGCCCACCACTGCAGCGAGTGGCTGGGTCTGGGGAATGTCATATTTGTACTGAGATCTTTCCTCTCCTTTTCCATTCTTTTGGTGATTAAATTTTTGTTGTGTTTATAGGCACTTACTGCAGAAATTGTTAAAACAATCCGGGACATCATTGCCTTGAACCCCTTGTACAGGTATGTCTTCCCCATGCTGCCCTGCTGTGGGAACAGCATGTTCTCAGGCTGGAGCATGCTGACATTTTCCATACCACTTGCCTTTCTGCTGTAATGAAGTAGAGATATTTGCTGAATTTTCACCTAGAATTTTGGTTTAGGATGTAACCTCTATCATCCATTGTTGGAAACAAAGTTTTGAAAACCTGATATGCAATTGAGAAACAAGACAGAACTATGAAGCCCAAAGGCAGGTGATCTGGGTCTAAGTGAAACTCACTGCAATAAGTGTCATGATCTGATCCATGTCTTATGAGCAGGATAAAAGTTTTGGAATACTGGCACAAAAAAATCCTACATAACTGTTAGGAGATCCTACAAAACTGTTTAGTTTTATATATGGGTGACCATTTCTCTAATCAAGTGATTTATCTGTTTGTTACTGAGTATTGATATAGTCAAATTTCAAAAATAGTTACTTTGCTATGGAATTGAGCTGTGTTTCATTTTATTGCACTGTCATAACAAGTAAATAAGGATACTCCATTTTGAATGCAAGTTTACAGAGCATTTTGGGGTTTTTTACCTTTTATTTTCAGAGAGTCCGTACTTCAGATGATGCAGGCTGGACAGCGTGTGGTGGATAACCCTATCTATCTGAGTGACATGGGTGCAGCCCTAACAGGGGCAGAGTCACATGAACTTCAAGACATCTTGGAAGAAACCAGTGTAAGATGAAGTTTTTAACTCAAGTGATGCAGATAGAATCAGTGCATCTGTTGTGTGTCACAGTTTCTTTACCAGCCTCAGTAGAGAAGAGACTTCAGTGCTACTTTTGATGATATGTTAATTTCAGTGACTAGATTCCTGTTGAAGGATATAGTAGATCATTAGTACTGATTTATTGTGGGTAAATCAGAGTGCTCTGCATGTCTGGTGGCAAATAATTTTCTTTGCGTGCTGTGGAGTTGCTACGTGTTTGTCTTTCCACATCTGCAGATGCTGTAAAGCTCTCCCAAACAACCTGTTGGAGTTTTTTATTCTGCCTTTCTCACTGGAAGGGAGAAAGTATATACATAAGTATGTATATAAGTGTTACTTCACAAGGGTATGGTGTCTCAAAACTCATTTCATGTCTATCTTTTCCAGATTCCCAAACGGCTTTACAAAGCTCTTTCCCTTCTGAAAAAGGAATATGAGCTGAGCAAACTTCAGCAGCGTCTTGGAAGAGAGGTGAGTTTCTGAAGTAACAAATACCTTGTGTATATTTATATCGTGTCCACCACTCTGATGCTTAGTATGGGTATTTGCTCTAAAGGGTACATTATTTAGATTTAAGGTTTTCTGTTCTTCTGTTAGAAATGTGTTTTTTCATGGTAGAAGTAACAAGACATGAGGCTACAACATCTGCTGTTAAATTGTGTCCAAGTTGTAATTTCATGCAAGCAGATAAATCTAGAGGTCTGCAGTTTACCAAGCATCTGTGGAACAATATACGCATAACACTGTATACAGCATGTACTAGTGTAAATAGCACAATGTTATTTCAAAAGACCCTCTGCTGACTCCTGTGAACTGCAGTAGTTCCTGTCTGTTGTAAGATTTAATCAGAATACAGTAACTGCATCTAAATGGTAATGAAGTATATGAAGTACAAATATTTGAGTATACTGAGTCATATTTTGTTCGTTAACTCCCAGTAACTGGGGCTTTTAGAATTCATGTTAAGTGCAAAATGCTTTTGGACTGGGGTTGGAATTGTTGGAGACTTCTTAAGCAAATTGAACAGATGCAGTCTGTGGGACCAGATATGCATCTGAGGATGCTGAGAGGGCTTATCAATGTCATTATTTTGTTTTTTCACTCATCTTTAAAGCACTGTGGTCATGGGAGAGGTTCCTGGGAAGCAGAAAAAGGTAAATGCCATGCCCATCTCCAAGAAGGAGAATTGGGGATGACTGTAGGCATGTCAGCCTGCCCCCAGTCTCTGGGAGGATTATGGGGAAAATTCTCCAATAAGTCCTGTACAGGCAAATGAAGAAGGTCGTGATTTGGAACAGCCAGAAGGGATTTCCCAAAAGCAAACTGCCTAATTGTCTTCTCTTATGAGAAGGCCCAGAGCACAAAAAGGAAACACGGTTTAAAGGTGGGCTTGGCAGTGCTGCGTTAATGGTTGGACTCAAGGATCTCAGAGGTCTTTTCCTACCTAAATGATTCTGTGATTCTAGCAATGACTGTTGTATACCTTGACATTTGCATGGCCTTTGTTGAGGTCAACCATAAAAGTATTCTGACCAAATTGGGATGTTACAGTCTGGAAGTATGTAGTACAAGGTTGGTGAGAAAATTGGCTAGACTAATGGGCAGAAAAGGTTGTGATCAACATGGTAAAGTCTAACTTCAGCCAACTACTAGTGGTATCCCCTCGGGGAGTCAGTAAGAACTTCCTTAAGTTCTGCCAAGAGAAATTAACAGTCCCAGACCAGGCCTGGAATAACCAGGATAGAAAATAGCTATACAAAAAAGGACTTTGAAGCCCTGATGTGCAGGAAGCTCACCCTGAATTAGCAGACTGTCCTTGTGGCAAGGAAGGCCAGTTGCATACTGGGCTTCAGTTGCCCTGTGTAGCAGCAGCTAGAGAGTAGTGGTTAGCCCTCTCTGTTTGGTACTAAGGAGGTCACATCTGTCTTACTCTGCCCAGCTTTTGGTCTCCTCAGCACAAACAGAACATTGAAGCACTGAATCATGGCCAGTGAAGGCCACCAAGATGCGGAGGGTGCTGGAGAATGTTGTTAAGTCACTTCTTGTGTTAGAATACACTGCAGATGAGTTCCAAGTACTATTTCCAGTTGCTGGGAACGTCATAACTGAGAAGTATTTGGAAGCGTTTGATGTTAGATGGGCTGTACCAGGAACCCATTAGTTGCTGTATTTGTTGCTTTGTCTAGGTTGAGGAGAAGATCAAGCAAACACATCGCAAGTATCTTCTACAAGAGCAATTGAAGATCATTAAGAAAGAGCTAGGTCTGGAAAAAGAGGACAAGGATGCTATAGAAGAGAAATTCCGTGAGCGACTAAAGGAGCTGGTAGTGCCAAAACATGTCATGGATGTGATTGATGAAGAGTTGAACAAGTTGGGCTTGTTGGATAATCACTCCTCAGAATTCAAGTGAGTGCATGGCCATGTCATGCTGTCAGGTTCATTTGGAGAATGAGACATCACTGTAGTTCTGTAAAGCACTTACCTTAGTCCCTTCCCCTTCCTTCCCCTCCTTTCCCCTCGCTTCCCCTTTTTTCTGCTTGTAGGATATCATCACATTATAGGATTTTTCTCCAAATTGTCTGTGTTTACTTATGTAGTCTACCTCTTTTGATCATTTTAGGTCTTCTGTCTTCTCTTGCAGTCTGATACTAGACATACAAATGTGCAGTTAGTTCCTCATGAAGTGTGCAGTGATTCTTTTTCTCCCTTCAGTTTTGGCTCTTCTTCCTTGTACTTTGGTGTTTTCAGTAGATGTGAGAGAAGAGAAGCTAGTTGCTAATACATGGCGTTGGCTAAGCTACCTGAGGTGATCCCTGAAGTATTGGGGCAGGGTTGGAATTGCTAAGGAGTGAGTAGTTTATAGCACATGTTCTGTGACGTGAATTGTCAGAAACTGAGGTTGAATTGAAGATTTCTTGTCTGTTGAGTCAGAGTGTGCTATACAATACAGCAGTTGGTGTACTCATCAGCTCTCTTAATGTTCTGGGTCTCTGCTTTTAAAAGTATATTTTACAGGATAAAAGACTGTGTTTGAGGGCAAACATGCCTTTGGATGAGCAGCGTCTTGGTAATCATTGAAAAGACAAACTGGGCTTCACAGCCAGCATTAGTGCCTTTCCCTTCAGAGCTATAACAGTGGTTGCAAGTTTGCAAAGGAAGTACTTGGGAGAAAAAGTCAAAGCTCTGGTGGCATGGCAATTGCCATCACGTGAATCCTGGGCCCGGACAGCCCAGCTGTGCTTCCCTGTGTCCATGACTGTGCACAGCTTACTAGTTACTGCATTGTGCAGACCTCCAGGTACACTTGAATTCCTGATCTAAGTGCATAGTTTTAGAGCAGTGAGTAGTGCTTTGACACACCTGTGTTCTCTTCAGTGTGTTTATGCTTATTATCTCTACTGCAAACTTCTATACTGACATCATTATCCCAGTCTTAAATCTTTCTCTGTGGTGTTGTACATCCAGCTGTTCTTCCTTGCTTCTGAGCCAGGAATCTTTCATCACTACCATGTCTTAGTTTACTGTGGAGACAGAAAACTTTTTCTAGTTTTAAGTTTCGTGACCTGATCCAAGCAGTTGATGTGGTGCAGAGTGTACAAGCAGTCCTATTCCTTTTCAGACAGGAGCCAGCCCCACACCAAAACAATTATACAGGGAAGTTGTGTGCAGAAATTTAAGTCTCTTCATGGTATATTGGAGGTTCTTTGTTTCAGAAAAGCAAAAGCTGGGGAAATAAGCTTTTTTTTTTTTTTTNTTTTTTTTTTTTTTTGTGGGGGGAGGGACAAGGGATTGAAGACTGAAAAAGGTTAGCAGTGACTGCCCAGATAGTGATATTCTTTTCATAGCCTCACTTCCACGAGTAGTTTATATCCCATTTGTTCTGGATGAGGTTGTTTTGGAAAGTGGTGGAGGAAGACACGAGCTGATGATTGTCAAATCACTCTCATTTGTTTGTTTCTGTCAGTGTTACACGGAACTACTTGGACTGGCTGACGTCCATCCCGTGGGGTAAGTGTAGCGAGGAGAACCTGGAGCTGGCCAGAGCCCAAGCGGTCCTGGAGGAGGATCACTATGGAATGGATGACGTCAAGAAGCGAATTCTGGTAAGGCGGGAGTAGGCAGCGTGTCCCATTTCACACTCTGCTTAACATCAGGCATTTTGGATGTGTTTCACATTGCAGTCTCCATTGAATTGGTGTTAATTCATGCATCAAACAGAAAGCTGCATGAAAGACCCAAATGTTCTGGTGATCAGTTAATGTGCTTAATTACTTGTGGCAACGAAGGTCATGTTCTCATTTCAAACTGCAATATTCTGGTTTGCACTTAATCCTGGGCAAGTAAGTGTCCAAAGGAAGCAGTCTCTGGATTTTTTTCCCCACTTGGACAGTAATTTCTTCACTGTAAGTGTATAACCAGTTGAGGCTTCAGTTCAGAACTGTGATCTTCTGATTTCTCAACTGTTCAGTGTTACTTGAGGGTTGTCTGGCACAGAAGTGCAAAATGAAGCAAGCTTAGCTTAGCACATAGGGAGTGGTACAGTAGGAGATGCTCACGTGTAGCTTGAGAGACTCAGGTGAGAACAAGGGAAGCTGGGAGAAGAACTAGAACTCTGTCTTCTCACTCCAAGGCAGTGGAGAGACACTGCTTCTTCTGGTGAGATGATACAGAGCACAGAACCTGGGGACAACCAAGTATGTAAATAACCAGAGGGAAGATAGGTGCATCAGTATCCTGACTTAGCTTCTCCCCTTGCCCTCCCCGAATCCTTTGAGGACCAGTTTTGTGTATGATGCTTGTTTTGTAATCACTGCTTGACCTGATACCAAACGTGTTTTGGTGTTGCTTCTGTTCCCTTCTGTTCACTGCTGGTGCTTTATCTGTTTTACAGGAATTTATTGCAGTCAGCCAGCTTCGAGGATCCACCCAGGGGAAGATTCTGTGTTTTTATGGTCCCCCTGGAGTCGGCAAAACCAGTATTGCCCGCTCCATTGCCAGAGCCCTAAACAGAGAGTACTTCCGCTTCAGTGTTGGAGGGATGACTGATGTAGCAGAAATAAAAGGACACAGGTCAGTGTAACTTAAGCAGTTTCTCTATCCAGCAGTTTTTACTGATGTAAATAGGAACCTAACTGGAGTTGGACAGTGTGTGTAATTTTCATCTCTGTTCTGCCAATCCTTGCTGACAGGAGCTGAGATACAGAAAGAGGTGAAAAAGATAGCAAAGGGTGGAGTTTGGAACATAATTATATTTGGGTTTTTAAGTGCAGTTGCTCCCTGTTTCTTGTGTATTCTCAGCTTTGAAAAGCTGAGTGAGCTACCCAAAACCATTGGATTGCTGCCAAATGCTAATGCGTGCCTGTCTGTAAATGTCAGAACTAGAGAATGGTGACAGTTTGAACAGGGTCATTCACATATATGTTCAGGTGTGATTGGGACTTGGTTCCTGAATAATCGGGACAGAGGTGCTGCATGAGGAAAACTTGGAAACAAGAACATTCATGGGGAGAACAAGAAGTGAATAAAAAATCAGTAGATCTGACCCTTCCATAGGTTTATTTTCCTTCCACATACACAAAATCCTAGAACGGTTGGGATTGAAAGTGACCTCTGGAGATCGTCTAGACCATTCCCCTGCTAAAGCAGGTTCAGCTACAGCAGGTTGCACAGGATGGTGTCCAGACAAGTTTTGAATGTCTCCAGAGGAGCAGATTCCACAGCCTCTCTGGGCAGCCTGTTCCAGGGCTCTTCCTCCCTCAAAGTACAGAAGTTTTCCCTCATATTCAGGTGGAACTTCCTGTGTTTCAGTTTGTGCCCTGTGCCCTGTCACCGGGCACCACTGGCAAGAGTCTGGCCCTGTCCTCTTGCCACCCACCCTTCAGATATTTGTACACATTGATAAGATCCCCTTTCAGTCATCCCTTCTCCAGGCTAAACAGGCCCAGCTCCCTCAACCTTTCCCATGAGAGATGCTCCAGTCCCCTCATTCATCTTCATAGCCCTCCAGTGGACTCTCCCCAGCAGTTTCTTGTCTTTCTTAAACTGGGAAGTCCAGAACTGGACACGACACTCCAGATGTGGCCTCACCAAAGCAGAGGAGAGGGTCTGCATCTGGACATAAAACCAGCAGTGTTTTCAAACCAGTAAGAGCAGTCATTTTGCAGAGTAAATTGGACCTGCAAGGCTCTGCCCTACACAGAAGCAGAGAGAACTATTTTCTATGTTTTTCAGATGTTCTCTGTTCTGTGCCTCTTGGCATTCACTCTGTTATTACCCTCTTCCTCTGCTTCTGCTTGTTTCTTATACCAGAAACAATCTCTAGCAGGAAGATTATGTTTTGCTATTAACAGTTTGTTCCTTCAGTATCTTTTGATTTACACTGGTCTTTTTGTTCCTATCGAGTGAGGAAGTGAAATGTTACCTTTGCTAACATTTCTTACACAAAACCCATGAAAATTCAAACATCTCTATTCTCAGCCTTACCTCTTTGCTTTCCTCTAATTGAGAAGTGGTTAAAACTAAGGATAAAAACTGTAGTCGAGGAGGATTTTGCCAAAATTCATGTCAGTTCTTTACTAGAAACAAACTAGGTGGGTCTTGGTGCTTAATGTGGTGATGGAGATTGCTTTTGATAGATACTGAAGAAATAAAGATTTGTTTCCCAGCAGGATATACTTGCATGGTGTATGCTCTGATATGTGCTATGCTTTGCAATGGTTCCCTAAATACAGTCTCTGGTAAAACAGGAGGACATATGTTGGAGCAATGCCAGGAAAAATCATCCAGTGTCTGAAGAAGACCAAGACAGAGAATCCACTTATACTGATTGATGAGGTGAAGTATTTGGTCTTTCTTCTAGGTTTTGCTCTTAAAGACTTGTTTCAATTCTTGATCCCCGTAGAAAAGGTGAAGCAGTAATGCTCCTAAAAATCCCAGGTTCTTTCTGTTTAAATGAGGCTGGGCTCTCAAGTTCTCTGGGTGACACTGATACCTTAGATGCTTTGTTTTCTCTCCTTATAACAGACTCCAACTTAAAAGTTTTAGTTGTGTCCTTCTGATTAAATTACAGCTGTTTGGATCCTAATGGACCTGGCTGGATATTCAGAGGTTTCTGTAGTTCTTGTGCTTCCTACATAGGTATGGGCACATCACTGTGCACAAATCCCCTGTTGCCTGTGTGATCATTAGCAAGAGTCGCTCTCAGTAGGTCTAAAGCAGGACTATAAGGAATAAGATGCTTACAGTCAGTTTGTGGTCTGATTTGAGAATAAATGAGTCAGGGATACCAGCCTAATGCCTTGTGGAAAAGCAAATAAGGACAGGATATAATAGCAGGTGTTCAGAATATACTGAAGGTCTTTCTGGCCTTCTTGTGTGCCATACCTGGGCAGGACCAGCAGCAGATGTCTTGGGAATGGTATGGGGGACCAATAAACTGTCATCTGTTGCAGTGTGATGTAATCAATGAGTATCTTGATTTGAAAGGTAATGGAACCTGGAGGTTATGACACTTGAGTGGTGTTGGCCAGAAGCCCTGCCTTGGCTGTCGCAGCAAATTTCATTAAGGCCATCCAGTTAACACTACTCCTAAGGGAGAAGAAGCAGTGGCCCTGTTTGTATCCTCAAAAGGAGAGTTCACAGTGCTGGAAGAGTCAATGGCCTTGGCCATGGTCCTGGGCAGCTGGCTCTAGTGGCCCTGCATGAGCAGTGGGGTTGGTCAGGATGACTTCAAGAAGTCCCCATGAGCCTCAATCAACTTATGACTGTGACAACAGCACAGGCCACTAATTGGGCTCTGCTTGAATGGCTGTGTGTAGGCACTTTGCACCTTGGGCAGAGTAAGGAGAGCATCTGAGCTTATATATTGGGGAAGTGGTGTAAGCTAGCACTCCCAGTCCTCCCACTGTGGAGTGTTCTGGTCTGTGCCTATAGCTTATCTCAGCTTAGTGAGTAGTAGCCCACTATTAGTAGTGCTTTTTATTGTATGCAGATTGCCTGAGACTCCGTAGTGATGTTCTGCAAGACTCAAAAGTCCTGTGTCTTCTCAGGTGTATCATGTGCTCACACATAAAGGTGGTGGGGACTTGGATGAGTGCACAGAAAAGTGGTAGACTGGTAGTAGATGTTAAAGAACACTCATGAAGATTTTCAGATGGAGCCTTGAAAAAAATCTTGCTTGAGAAGTTATCATGGTAGGAAACTTCTTAGAGCATCAAATTTTTTTCTCCCACAGGTGGATAAAATAGGAAGAGGCTATCAAGGGGATCCATCCTCGGCCCTTCTAGAACTATTGGATCCAGAACAGAACTCTAACTTCTTGGATCATTATCTTGATGTTCCTGTGGATTTATCAAAGGTATTTCTCTTTTCTGCAGAGGTTGTAGAGCCAGAATGTATGAATGTGTATCAATGCAGAGATTTCCTGTCCATGAAAAGATGCTGACATTTTATTCGGTTGGAAAGTCAGATGGAACATAAATGGTGTATAGCTGTATATATATATATATATAAATAAAGCAGGAATTGGCTTTAACTGAAGTGTCTGTACATGAAAGAACACGATCACCAGCATATGTCCTGTAGCCCTAACTCCATGTAGAGCCACGGACAAACAGATGTGTGGTCTCCACTAGAAAAGGCAAGAGTTTTCCTTTACACAATGATTGGCAGAGCTGCTGTCAAGGGAGGTGGCCTAATGCTGCTGTGAAGCTTTTGAAATTTGTCTTTACACACCATTGCACTTTTTGTGCAGCTGACATGAATTGCAGAATGGACGTATTAGGAATAGGTATAGATAACAGAGTCATTCTGTGCTAATTTCCTAGAAGGTAGAAAGAACTTCTGAGTGAGATCTGGATCTCCTGTTTCCTGGTCCCTATCAAACCATTCCGATTTCCTGGTTTGTGTGATGTGTATTTCTAAACATTTATTTTGGGGGTAGGGAACATGCTATTACACAGTTCTAAAATCCAAAACTTCTAATAAAAACCAATTCCACAGAGAAGGTGATCTCGCTCTAGCCCTTCAGACAGAGAAACGTAGAACTTAGGAACCAGTACTTGGAGTAAAGCAGCAGGTTAATGAAAGTGCTTAATAGGATCTTTTAATGCTTCCAGGTACTTTTTATTTGTACTGCCAATGTAACAGAAACCATTCCAGAGCCACTGCGGGATAGAATGGAAGTGATCAATGTGTCAGGATATGTAGCAGAAGAGAAACTTGCAATTGCAGAGGTAAGAGAAATCACTGTTGTGCTTTATGTGAATTACATCTGATAAAATTTTTTGGGGGCAGATTCGGGCTTACGTATTTACATCCAACTGTGTCCAAAAAAATTAGGCACGTGGTATTTTGGACAGAGTTCCTTTGATTTGAACACACAGTTAAAGCAACTCCAGTGTTCCATTGGCTCTGGACACCAGAAAGCAGCATTGAGCTAACAGCATTGAGTGAATTGGAACTACCAGGCTTTTGTCACAAATACTAAGAGAAGGATGTGGGGGATTATTTCTTTCAGAGATACTTGGTCCCTCAAGCACGAGTTCTGTGTGGCTTGGATGAAAACAAAGCCCAAATCACATCAGATGTCCTGACTGTTCTCATCAAACAGTACTGCAGAGAGAGTGGGGTGAGGAATCTGCAGAAACAAGTAGAAAAGGTGAGGGAAAGTTATGTGTAACTGTGACCACTGTGCATCAGCCTTCTCAGCTTTTTCTACAGAGATAAATTACTATCTCACCCAGGTATTGAGGAAATCTGCCTATAAAATTGTGAGTGGAGAAGCAGAGACGGTCCAAGTAACACCCGAAAACCTGCAGGACTTTGTAGGAAAGCCCATCTTCACTGTGGATCGCATGTATGAAACCACTCCCCCAGGAGTGGTGATGGGTCTGGCCTGGACAGCTATGGGTGAGACAAAATTAATTTTGGGTTAATGTCTACATTTCTGTTTAATTTTCAAAAATTGAATGCGATAGTCTAACAGAACTGAGTCCAGTGACATTCTTCTACAGGCACCAGTAAAAGGAACTTCCTTTGGATCCTGAATACTACTTCCTTGAAGAAGGAAGCCTTTCTTATGTCCTTATCCAGGCTCATCTTAGCTTCGGGCCAGCATGTTTTCTCCTTAAGCTCCATATCCCATACAAATGACGTACCTTAGGAACAGCAGTGGCTAAAAGCATAAAGCTTTTCAGAGAGGACAAGACCTGGTCTGCTTCTTTAACAGCAGCAGGAGGTGCCACTGTGACACACAGCACAGCTGAGGAATGCTGTGTCTCGTCAGTGATGTGCAACACTGACTTGACTTTTGATGTTGAGGGCAGGTACAGGTGTTCCAGCACTCTGTGGGGTGGGTGCAGTTGGCTGCTTACTGTTCATTGGATTACTCACCTAGTAACTTGGGGGCTTATGTGCACTACAGGATGGAAATACAGCACACAGCAGAGGAGATGACCTCTGCATACTCAAATTGACCTCGGGTAGAATTAAAGTAGTTAAGAGGGAAATTATTGGTATGGTGGAAAAGGTAAATAGATACCTGGCCCTGGAGAACTGAAGTGGCTAAAAGTGTTTTATGATATGAACTCAGGTTACTCTCTGGAGGAAACAAAGAACCTGAAACCATTATAAGAACTTGATTATTTCCATTAAATAGGGATTGCATCTGTGTTCTTAGAAAATGAAGTCCAAGAAAAGCAATGAATGGAGACTGTTGAGATTTTTAGCTGGCCTTCCTGAAGGTATTTGGGGAACAGGTTTCAGCTGCTCTCTACCCAAGGGCTAGTGTCTCATCAGAGAGCATCAGTTCCAAATGCCTGACATAGCTTCTGCATCACCAAAACTTTCTGGTTTAATTTTCCTTTAACTTTTTTTCAGATGTTGTTTTTCTTTTCTTTTTTTAGGAGGTTCCACTCTGTTTATTGAAACATCCCTGAGGCGACCCAAAGACAAGGAGAACAAGGATGGGTCGCTTGAAGTAACAGGGCAACTAGGAGATGTAATGAAAGAGAGTGCCAAAATTGCTTACACATTTGCAAGAGCCTTTCTGATGCAGAAGGACCCCAACAATGACTTTCTTATGTCTTCTCATATCCACTTGCATGTGCCAGAGGTAAACTGATGCAGAGTTCACAGAGCATGCACAGCAGCCAGCCTGGTTTGCTCCCCCAGATGTAAAGCTGGAAGGCAGTTCATTTGTCCATATATTGTGCAGAATGCCCTCTTCTAGCAGTAAAACCCAGGAATGAAGGCATTTTTTTCAGGTTCCTGTGAAGGTCTTCTTATGAGCCATGGCAAGCATGTGGCAAGAATGCAGGGGCTTGGGTAATTTTCTAAGGAAACCTAAGCTTTTGTTGTAGCTGTTGGTCCTGTTGTGCAGGTGGGGAAACCGTGACATAGAGATAAGTGATTTGGATAAATGCTTGTATGAGGTTACAAGGACACCAAAGTTTAGGTCTCTGTGTTACTAGGCCTTCTTAAAGGCTTGAAGACATTTACACATAATTGGAAATACTACTCCTGATCTCTGTGCCATGCTTCTTAGTCTATGTAATGGCAGCAATTGCATTTGTCCAATATTTGGGGCTGAAAATAAATGCACACAGTGCTCAGAGTGGCTCACATGCTGTGTAACAAGTTTGAGCAGGTGCTTTACTGAAGACAGATTTTGAACTGTCTTGTGCCCAAGCTTTCCTTCTGGACTACTGAGTGCTCTGTGCGCAGTGTCCTTGTTGCAGCTTGCTCTGTGTCTGTCCAGCTTCTGCATTGTTGTCTGTGAATTCATTTCTTGAAAGATGAGAAAATAGCAGACATGATCTCTGTCTCTACTCCCTCTCAAACACTGATTTCCTCTGCTCTTACCTCAAAGAGGTTTGGTCTCAGATAAATCCAGGCTGTCACTAGTTCAGGCCTGGATTTTGTGGGGCTTTATATACTGATCTTTTCTGCCTTGAATGATTTTTTGTATTGTCCTCCACTACTTTTGTGACTCCTGACAGTCTCCCCCTTGTGATGTTGACTTCTGTTCCTTGTTTCCATGGTTGGCTTAGGTCTAACAAAGAGCTTCAAAGTGTTTGTGCTCTTTTTTTCCACTGATGTTGTTTATTCAGACCTGAGCCAAATGAGTATGGTGGTGGCATCAGGCCAGAAACCACATTGTGGACTCATGGATTATTCCTCATGAATAAGGTGAGGAATGTCACAGTTGTCAATAAATCAGCCAATTCAAATAGCAGGATTCCATCACTCACACATGCGATTGTGCTTGTGAGGCTTCGTGAAATTGGGACAGTTAAAAAAGGGCAAAGGTATTGCCTGGCTGTGCTGCTTCTTGAATGAGCAGGGGGGTTGTGCTTTGTTTTTTTAAACAGGGAGCAACCCCGAAGGATGGACCAAGTGCAGGATGTACCATAGTAACAGCTCTGCTGTCGCTGGCCATGGATTGCCCAGTGAGGCAGAACGTAGCCATGACTGGAGAGGTGTCATTGACCGGAAAAATTCTTCCTGTTGGTGGAATCAAGGAGAAGACTATTGCGGTAAGAGCTCTTCTCTTGTCTCTTGTGCATCGTCCATGGCAGAGAGCCCTGGGCTCAGTGGGGACAGGGACAGCCAGAGGGGTGGCTCCTTGAACTGGGAGAGGCAGTGATTTCATTCCATACACAGGCTGGAAAAGCCTGCAGGGGAACACGGGGGTCTTGGCTGTGTCTCTGGCTATGAGGAAAGGGATGGAACCCCAGGATTTGTGCCGGGGCAGCTGTGTTAGCCTAGCTCAATTCCACCTAGACTGGCAGAACTGAAGGTGACTGACAGCTTTAACTGGCTGTCAGAGCTGTCTGCTCTGTCAGACTAGCACAGTTCAGTCACCTGTGCTGTGTTGAATTGCCTGTTTAAGGAGGGCGTCCAGTGGATTTGACAGCATCTCTAAGGTACATTCTTAAAATCAAGGCTCTGTTCCCTAGTTCCAGTGTGAATTTGTCTGACATTCCATACAGATGTCTATTTTAGATGAAAGGAGTTTAGATTCAGTGTCTTGTACTTTTGGTTTCAAGCCTTTGGAGTTTTCAGAATTCCTTTCCAAGTGCTGAATCTCTCTCCCTACTTTTCACCTGCACAATTCTGGCCTACATAAGCCTTGCACCACTCACATTTTCTGTCAAGAATGTTATTAGGTCTTCCTCTGTTGAGCTGGGGCTCCACATCAGTGTTCTGTCCCCAGATATATTTGGGCTACAGCCTTGTGCAATGTGATTTCTTTTCCGGTATGACTTAAAAATGAGTTGTTTGTAACAGTCAGTACAGGACTAACCTGTGCTGTGGTGCTGACTGGCTGCACTTGCAGGAGTGTGAGTGGCCACAGGCCTAAACGCAGGATCACCCCTGAAGCGATGGGTACAAACCTGTCCTGGGAGGAGCAGCTCTGCTTCCATGCTCCTTCCAGGGAAGGTATCCCTATCAAAAGGTTCTGAAGAATTGTGCTAAGGGTATTGATGGGGTAGGTTGGTCTGATGTTTCTAACTCTTGCTTTCATCCTAGGCTTTATCCTTACCCAGGCTGGAACAGACACTTAAAACTCTGTAAAATAGTATGAATGTTTAAACAATCCTCCAAGCTGCTGACACAGTCCAACTAAAATGCCTCCCCCTCATCTGTCCCTGCAGCTGAGATGGCACTGGAGAGTATGTGTTTTGGGGCTTGAGGGGGGATCTAGAACATGCTTCACCCTGATGGTTCTGTCAGGAATGCCCTTGGTGCTCTCCAAAGAAGAGAGTAAAGCTGGATCATGCTCCCAAATAACTGCTCTTACTTTCAGAAATGGGATGTTTCTGGTACATGGAAGGATTCCTAGGACTCAGAGGACACCCCAACTTTTTCTCCCCACAGGCGAAGAGGGCAGGTGTTACCTGCATCATTCTGCCATCAGAGAACAAAAAGGATTATTATGACCTTGCTGGATTCATTACAGAAGGACTGGAAGTGCATTTTGTGGAGCACTACAAAGAGGTATTTGATATAGCATTTTCACAGCTGGGTCTCACTGGAGGATGACAGCCCGTGCCCTGATGGCTAGAAGGTGGTCTGTCCCTAAGCACTCGGCCCCTGCCGAGAGATGGGTGACCAGGGGCAATCCTGAAGTGGGACATGAAGCTCTTGCTGCTGCGCAGCTGCCAAAATGAATTATGGCTCTGCTAGAATAAAGTACTTCTCAGTCTTTAATACTGAATTATGATCTACAATAAAGGATTTCCAGTTTTGCCAAAGGAATGGGCATGTTACCAGCCGCCAGCAGTGGGGGCTAGTCTGGTCTCATCTCACTGAAGATGTTTCAGCTGTTTCACTGTAAATTTCAGTATGGCTTGTGGAAAAGGACCGAACAGTACACCCAGAGCTAGGCTGATGTACAGCTGTTATTCCTGATGTGGTGGAAGGCAAGTAGCTCTCAGGATCTGTCTCTGCTTAAAAGCCTAGGCTAGGCTGAAAGGACACTGAAATCCTAAGATAGTTCAGCAGAGCTGGTACATTCAGCTGATAAAGGGACATGGTTCTCCAGGTTCAGTCACCAGGTCAGTACCACCAGAAAGAACTTCAGGCTTAAAGAGAGCAGACCAGGGCTAAACAGCGACATGCTCAGTATCAGCAGTCAGCACTGTGCTGCACCACAGTTGGCCTGTGCCTCTGCAACAGCTGTATCATATTCAGGGAGCGAGAAAAGGAATTAAATGTCTTGACATGACTGTTGTACATCAGTAAACACAGGCTTGGGGGCCAGAGAACTTGAGTACTTCGTCTTCCAATGAATGCTAAGACAAAGGAATTTAAAGAGGGGAAGACTAATAGCATGAAGTCCAGTTGAAAAGTATTTTCTCAGCCAGGAAGAAAAGCCCTTGTCATCTCACAGCAAGGGAGCCCTTAGGGGAGAACAACGAATCCAGCTACTGAAGTCCAGGCAGTTCTTGCTGACTTTAAGTGTCCTTCATGACTTGCTAGCACACTGCAGAAAACAGGCCTGAGTAGAGGGTACAAGGGGAAACACAGGAGCAGGCTAAGCTGCATGAGGAATGGGCTGATGTGCCCTGGGGAAGAAGTGTAACGTAGTTACTATTTTTAACAGCCATTTCTGCCCACTTCCCTCCTACCACCATCTAGGTCTGAAGACAGACTAGGAGGTGGAAGGTATTATTCCAGAGACTTCCATGTCCTGAGACTCCACATAGTCATACAGGATTCCCCTCCAGAGTAAGTCACAGCAGCACCAGTATGAGCATCTCCAGCCGGAGGTGCAATAAACCACTGACCCAAGTTCCTGATGGCTGAAGTTCAGGACCCTGCCAGCATCCCCCAGCAGCACCCACTGAAGTATGTGTGCCAAGAACACTCACTACCCTGGTTTTGGGAGAAAGGACTTTATTGTGTTGCAGCCTGTGCAACTCAATCCTTCTTTGCAGCAGCTTTCCTCATGGCTGCCAGGACGTTACTGAGTTCCTCCCGCTTCCTCTTGGCCCGAATGTGAGTGCCGACCTGCAGGGAGAGAGCAGAGCAGTCAGTCTTTACCCAGCACAGGCTGGGGCTTTGGCAGGCGTCACTGCCAACACACCTCAAAACCGGGCAGAATGGTAAAGTCCTGGAAAGATATATGACTCGACCTCCAGCCAGGAGGTTGCCCTCATGTCTCAGAAGTACCTCCACACAGTTATTTGGGACACAAAAGGGGGTGCTTTCAGCTCATAACCATTACAACTTAAGGAACCCCATCTGAAGTCTCCTGGTTAATGGCACCCAACCTCCATCAGTGCTGCTCTCACCTTCCCCACACCAGACATGCAAACCATGGAAAAACAGCATGACAAGCCTGAATCCCTGAGCTCAGGGCCTTTTTGGCAAAGTACCTTTGCATCCATCTCCTGCTCTCCCACCCAACCCAAGGAACATTCTCTCCACTCCATCATATGACACCAGTAACTTCCAAAACAACTGAAAAAAATAATTAATTAAAAAGCCAAATATTCCTAGGAGAAGGCAGAAAACAGAAAGCTGACATGGTTTCTGCCATCCTTGTTAGTTGATTGACCCACCCGCTTCTTGATGAACTTCAGAGCACGTTTGTCCTTGGACACTTTCAGCAACTCCATTGCACGTCGCTCATAGGGTGCAAAGCCACAGACTTCCCTGATCATGTCTCGCACAAACTTGGTGTGTTTGGTCAGGCGCTGTGGGAAGGGAGGGGATGCGCAGGTTACAAGGCACGTACACGCTGCCTGATGCAAAGGGGACTGCAAAGGGCTCTGGCACACTCTTGGCTTAGGCCCCAACAGCAGCCCACGCTGCTGGCAGGGCCCAAGGACACTTTGATCCCTGGCAGATGCTACGGAGCACGCGAGCCTGGCCAGGTGTGCCAGTCTGTCTTCAGCCTCGGGTCCGGATGTGTCACACACTGGCATGGACCAGCATTTTTGGAAAAAGCAGGACTATGAGATACCCAGGGTTTGCACTGCAACACACGTCGGACACCACAGCTACAAAGAGCATTTAATCAGAGTGGATAACAGGCCCAAATGCATTTATGTCTCATAACAACACACGCATGTAACGGAACTGGGCGGCTCCGAGTAGGGAAACTCCAGGTAGTTTTGTGGCGATTGCCTTTTGTTACCAAGAGAAGCAGAATAGGAGAGACTCTAGAAGGCATACAGCTTTCACAGCCACCCGCTACCCTGCCGGGCCGAGCCCACCAGCCCGCCCGGCCCCGCTCTGCCGAGCCCCGCCCGTCCCACAGTCACGGGCAGCGCGCGGGTTCTGAGCCCTCCCGTCTCCCCACAGCGAAAGCGCCGAGCCGCAGTCCCGCGGGACGGGGCCGGAGGCGCTGGGCGGCTCCGCGCCGGACACACCAACACAACCGCGCTGCGCACGGGGGGCAGCGGGCCCGTTCGGCCCCCGCGACAGAGGCGGGCCCGGGGCACCGCGCGCTGGCAGAGTCTCGTACTCACCCCGCGGCGGCGACACTGCCGGGGCTTGGACACGTTCTTGGTCACCTTGTAGCCCTTGTTAAGGCCCACGGCCATGGGGTAGCGGATGGCCATGGCTGCGGCGCCCGGGCCCGATGGACGCGGATGGACACGGACCCACCCGGCCTCACCTGCGCCGCAAGGATGGCGCCGAGCCGGAAAGAACGAGCGCGCGCGGCACGCCGGGACCGGGCCGCTTCCGGCGGCGGGCGGGGACGAGCGCGTCCCCTGGCGGCGCAGCCGGTGTGCCATGAGGGGCTGGGGGGCACCCCGCGGTGGCGTCGTTGTGGGGGGGGGG